>JAQFYC010001561.1:0-32884 GCA_034694165.1 Tomocerus mixtus | reverse complement strand
TATTATGTGGGGCGATGTGAGATTCTACTAAAAATGCCTTCGCTGGTCATTTATAGTGGTTACTATACCAGTTTATTCTCCCTCGTTACGCTCTTTTATTCTTATTCAATCCTTCCCATTCAAAACGGAAATCTAAGTTTAAGTTATTTTCTAAGTTTTCTGAAACAAATGAAATGAGAACACCAGAACTACGACGCGATTTGTTGGCAACTTCAAGATATTTCCATGTTTTTGTTCTAGTTAAAATGATAAAATGGCCTTAAAACTTTTGCCTTCCTGTTCTGATTAAATTAGGCAACTTTTCATTCTTTATGATCTTCTAAAAGTAATCTGGTTCACTTTGGAAATATTTTCTTTGAAATGGATTGTCAACATTAGTAGTTTCAATTATTTATAATATTACACACACACTAAAGGCTTGTAGCTTTCCTGAATCATTGGAACTGTGTGATAACTTTACCTATTTGCGGCGTCATCGTTGTTAAAACTACTATGCAAAGTTGTACAAAACTTTCACTTGGAAATTGAGGTGCCTACCATATCTATAGTACATACTTACTGTAGATACGGAGAAAATCATTTATGTTGGAGTGCAATCCACATCAAAGGTCGTATGTAATTAGTTTGCAAGCGATGGCGCATCTGTTTTTTCGGGTTTTTAGTAGTAAGCCAACAACGTAATCATTACCTTTACCGAACTGTTAGACTGTTACCCACATAGATTCCTACTTAAAAAGAGCTGTGCTACAAATCAGTAAAATCAAAGTTCAGATACATTCAAAGTATTACTGATTAGATTACCTCGTAACCTGAGTCAAGGAATACTGGAATTAAAATACTAATGAAAGGGAATTAATTCCACGAATGTGTTTATATAACTAACGCATACAAAACAAAATCATATATGCATAAACGGCGATGAACATTGAGTTACAACCACTACAGGTATAGTATACCTGTGAAATAAGCATACTCATTTCCAATTACACGAACAATATTCGAAAACATAAACGTGATCAAATACTATTGTAGAAGCCTTAAAAACTCTTAGTATCTTATGACCCTGATACACCCTGAAGTATATACTTTTACTTTAAATTGTATCTGTGTCAACAAAGCAATTCAAGAAGAAACCTTTTTACAGCTGAAGATTTGTTCTTGTAGGTAGTCAATCTGGATGAAACAGTAGAGGAATCTTGGTGCTTACCATGGCCATAACTTACATAAAGAGTGAAAATCCATGTACTAGTACTATAGTGCTTACACAACATTCTGTTCATTGGTAATTTGTTTCGGAGATGAAATGATGTATACTCAATCGCTCGTAGTTAGCAGATAGTTTCTCTGTGTCGGCTTTACTAGTAAAGAGGGCCGAACAAATTGAAATTATGTTTCCCTTTTCTGACAACTTCCTCTTGTGTTTCTACTACTACCATTAGACTACTCATTTTGAAAGCATGCACATTTCTTTATACATGTCTGTTTTTGCCCTATAGAATGAAAGTCTTCATGAGAGAAGCATACTATTTAGAACAGTCAGGAGTTAAAAAGAAGAAAGTTACCCAAGTAAATATATTCAACTCACTCTGGTTAACATTAGTGGAATCGACAAATAGAAGTCTGCTCTGCAACTAATATCAGAATAACTGAATATAACTCACAACAGTAAAAGTAACATTTTCTTGTTTCAAGGCGACAAGAAGAGTCTTAAAGTATCTATTTTGCTTATCTAAATAGGTCATAGAAAAACTAGAGCAGACACACAGAAAATTCTATGCATTTCTTTTACATCATCATCAGAGATAGATAAAGATTGTTATAGTAGTTGTGAATAGCGGCAAATGTATGGCAGTGTCAGAGAATTGAAATATTAAAGCTGTAATTACTATCCAATAAGAGACTACTTAGGTTTATCAATTTCTTGTTAAAAAAAGACTGACATAATCAACATATTCAAATGTATTGATAACTTTATAACTAACGTACAGTGAGTGCCATTGCCTATGAACACTGAACAGGTTTGATATGCACTGTGTTTAAACTATCTACTTTGATGTTGACATGCATTAAAATTACAAAGTTAAAATTATTAAAATAAATTAAAAAATGAATTACGCACACACATTTGGTTGGTTCAGGTGTTTAATTGTAGACTACATACTTTACGTAAACTAGAACACTATGCATTCACTACTGAACATAAATAAGTACACATGTGTGTAGCATTACAAAAATACCATGTGTTTTCTTCGTATGTCTCATATAACTCCATCTCAGTGAGTATTGCTATCGACAAGACAGGAGCTTCAGAGAGAAATGCGAATGCTTTTGACTCTTGACTTACTTGCATGTATTTCCTTGCCATGACTTGGCACAGAAAAACTGTTACCATTTCAGGACTATTTCTGTACACTTGTCATGCATTTAAATGGTATATACAGAATAAGATGCTGCTTTACTTTAGGTGTTGCTTTATATTTGAACATTTCAAAACACACTTGTCTAGCATACAGAACAGATAGGTAAACAGATAACATTAGCATAAACTCGATGAAAAATGTGTCTAAATATCTTGCTGCATCTGCTTTTTTGGAGAAGCTATGTAGATTTATTATAGTCAATATCAACAGAACCTACCTACGTAACTTCCCCAAGTAGACTTTCCTGGTTGTTTATATTTTTTATGCCAAAGAACATCTGAAGGAGAGCTTGTCTTTCATTCGAACCAGTTTTTTCTCCAAGATGCACCGATACACTTGTTTTGCACTTGAGTCTCAATGTGAGTCATGGCACGTCTTTCCTTCAGTGCATTATTTGCATCCTAGACTCAATGTATCCACTTTTAATATTACTACAAATACAAGTACATACTGAATATGTATGTAAAGAATAATTCTCCTTTCAATGAACTTTTACTACGACTTATACAGCTACTACATTACTTTACTTTCCTTTAGATGTCTTAGAGACGCCTGTCTGATGTAAATTGCATTTTCTGAATATTATCGTGTTAACACTGGAAGCGAAGCTGAGAATAAGAAACGGTAATGACAAGATAGATAGACAGCTTGTCAGCACGCTAGTCCTTTTACATTAGGCTTTTAAGATGACAGTCGTGTTTAAAGCTGGAAATAGTAATGTAGACACTTCTTTAAGAACGAGAAGACCCATACTTAAAACTTCAGATCTAAGTATGGATCTGTGCTAACTTTCCTGTGAGTGGTACCTTTCTCAACATGCCTTGACTATAATATAGGTATACTATATCGTTACACCAATGCAATGTTTAATACAAATATTATCAATGAGTGAAGAATACATATACTACATGAATGATGCATACTCAAATAATCTACTTATTACTCTAGATCTGAACGATTTTGTTTAAAAAGTTATATACTTTTGTCAATACTAATTAATTAAAATACGAATGCAAGTTTTCAGTGCAATATTATTAAATACACAATTTGGTTTAATAGCCTAATGGTCATTTACTCACAATTATTGCGTTATTAATTAAACATAACTGTGATATTATACTAGATTCGAACGGAGTAATAACCAGTGGGCTGATATTGTAAGTAGTTTTGGTACCCAACATTATTATACATTTAGGTTTAAATGGAATAGGGAATGATAAATATAGAAGTTACTTCGAATATTTGGTACGCTAAAAGATACGCAACACCGTTCCATAGTTACGTATACATTGGATGTTGTTTCGTATGCAAAATGTTCAGATAAAAAATTAGTGCAATAGAAAATGTCAGAATTAATATAAGCTATCGCTATATTAACTTTGAAATTATTCATGAGACTTGCTTTTGAACAGTATTCATAAAAATATGTAAATTTTTGTTTAGCACTTGGTCATAAGATACCCTCATATATTATAGGGAGCATAATATGTAATATTCGTACAATACTACATATTAAATCGTGCAATTTGCATACTATATTTTGTGTGTATATATTTTGTGTGTCCCTATATTAGTTATATGTATCTGTCAGAATTCTAAAACCGACTTAGTTATATGTCTTCTTCAGTGAGCTCGTGACATGTGCATAATACATGCCAGTTCTCATCTCCCTTAACTTTGCATCTTCCTGTTTATACTTAATAATAATCATAATCCAAAACAGCTACTTATGCAGGCCAAAGACTCGGTGTGAATAAAAATCCGTACTGAAAACAAGCTTTATGGGTTGATGTGTCAAGCTTAGGTAACAAGTTCCTGGTTTTAGATTTTGTATTTCCTTATATGGCATTAAAAATTGATGAAATCCTGTTTTGGTATTTTTAATCATTATGGCACAGGCATAATATGTAAAAAGTTAGCAAATGTTAATTTTCTATCCTGAGCACGTCAAGATTTAAGCAATGCAATAACAAAACTACTGTTTGTGTGTAAAATACGAGTAGATTTATGGACAACGAAATGACTAAGGTACAGTGACAAAAACGTAATATAGGAATCTTGTAAGCATAAGGTCTAAGTGCAACAATTTGATTGTCTGTGCCATTTTACTACGTTTTAAAATGCAAAAGAATTTCAATTTAACAGTTCTATTAAAGTACTGATATTATTGGGTATCTTGTAAGTATATTTTGTAGTATACTTTGCTTATGAGTATTACTACTTAAGTACAAAGATAATAAATTCTTTACTCTCTTGAAGATAATGTACTTGCCCACATTTACTAAATATTTTCCGCACATTGCGTTAACTAATTATTGTTTTAAAATGATATCTTTATAACTAAGTTTGAGGCTGAACTTGTAATAGGGAAAGATACATCTGTGTAGGCCAAACTAAAAGCATGATAAGATAGAGAATCAAAAATAAAATCAGCCAGAGTAAGATAAGTATGAAGTCACCACAACAAAGCCAATGGTCATGAAAACATTCGCCATCGTGGTAAAGTGCAATGTTCTGTCAAGTAAGCAAATTAAAGTAAGAGAGCACATGCGGGCCTAAATCTAATTTACAGAATCAGATTTGACCATATTAAGCAGAGTGTGTTACACAAATTAAATAGACCCATATACTATATTCACGTGTAAATTCACATTATGTGTTTACAGTACAAATTCGTTTTACCAAAGTTTTAGTTGAGCTTTTCCCCTGTTGCCCTCTGTATAGTATCTATATTAATATGAAATTCTCTTGCTGTGCATTTTGACGATGCTATAATCTAACTCGTCCCGTCTCCCGTCCTCTATACGTGTCATCATACCATAGTTACTAAATACAAGTTTTCCTGTTTGTCTGCAACAAATATTATACACTTAAATAAATTTAACTTCTCGTAGATATGTCTAGAGATATGGGTTGGTCTTGCTAATAAGGTATGCTAAAGTAATAATGCTGACAATAATACATATTTACAATTACAATACATTAGCACTTACCATGCTGCGAACTGAGGAACGAGGATTTGTTTTGTGCACATTATTACATAGCATTGAAAACATTTGACAGCTTGCTCAAATCTCAAGCAATAATCCGCATGCATGCAAACAGACAGAACTCAAGGCAAATAATGAACTCCACTCCAGTTCAATTTGTAATGTACACTGAATGTGAGTTGTGTATGAGACTATGTACATACCTAGAGTTAAATAATATTCATGATGATTCACGATTACTTATTTGCTTAGTTAGGTATCTGCAGTGCGCTGTGAAGCCAATTTAATCTCTGTAGAATGTGTGTTGGTTATTTATGATCACCGAAAAGTGCAAATTGAATTTGAAATGCTAGAATAGATGCCAATTCAATATAACGTATATAAACTAACACAGTTATAACTGCATTCTCTAGCCTTCCAGTTGTTTGCATAGGGCAAGGGCATCAGCATTTTTAAGATTGACAAATATACTTAAAGTGTGTACCTGTGCATTATTTTCTAACCCTTAAGCCATACATCCACATTTGTAGCACTCACTGTAGTGTTTTTTAGCTTTGATTGTGGTTTGAAAATATCTACAACATACTAGCATGATAAAATAATATAAAGGATGAATAAAATCATTGTTGCAATTAAAGTCTTGGGTATAACTATAGTATACATTACAAATAGAATTTTGTAACAAAAATAATAAGAACATAAGCAATTTTGCAATTATTGTATGAAGAAATGTCATAAGATATTGACTCTGATGAAACAGTACAAAGGACTTAAATTACCTATATATACTTAGTAACGAGTTTCCCTTACATAATTGTGGATTTCCTCGTACAGATACTTTTATTGTTGTCATTAAATATCGGGCTTGTATTTTTTTATTACGTTGCTGTCGTTGTGTTGTGTGTACGTGTAAGGTATAGTCGTCCCCCTTTCAACCGATATGTAAACATATTTCACGTTTTAATGTGAAGCTAAAGTTGACAGTTGAATGCAATTTTATATGTTAGACAGTTTCAAGATTCAATTTCAGCTGAAACCACAGGAAACATTTTTTTCAGGTTGTCTTTAAGATGGGAATATGATGAGTGGCTTGACTTTTGCTCTCAAACTGCCAAGACAAGTTGTCAAAACAAACTCATCATTACTTTGAGTATTATTATGTTTTTTGTAGTACTCACGTTAAACTATATTAGTGTATATGTCCCCAGCCCTCTACCAGGCCCAGGGAGCCTGAGCATGGCCTGAGGTTAGGCTTGTACACTAATCATTCCTGTCACTTTTAAGAATAACTACCAAGCTATTGCAATGAGAGTTATACTTATTCAATAGAGAATTTTTGCTCTTTTCGATGATGTATTTTATGTCCCCAAATAAATACTTCAATTTCTTATCCGATAATCTTAACATAAAATACATCATCAAAAATAGCAAAAAATTGCCTATAGAATCAGTATAATTCGCATTGCAATAGCTAGATTAGTTCTCCTCAGAAATATGCAGTTGGGTGTCTGGGCCTGGTAGAGGTTTGGGCCTACGACATATAAGCATACACTTTCTTTTAATTTACTATTGGGAGTACATAAAGGAAGGAAATATGAAAGGGTTATTTTATCTGCCTTATCTCTATACCCACAAAGATGTAGTATTTGACAAGGAAAGGAATCCTTAAAGAAAAACTCATCCAAACATATTTTTTACTTATGTACAGATAGGTACATAATTTTCTCAGTATACAGATATTCCATCTTTTAAAGACATAAATACCATACCAATAAGATACGTATCTAAGTTATTAATATCCCTGCAGTAGGTATAATACCACGAATAGGTGCTCAGCTAATAGCTTTTTTCTTACAACTTCTAAATGGAATCCCATAAATGTATGACATGTTTGACAAAAGAGTGAAATAAAGGGTGAAAAAGGATCTCTTGAAGTTTTGTCCTCATCTCTTATTCCAATACATTATAAGTATGGTACATGAATATACGTTTGTTTGCATTAGGTAGGCAGGCATGTTAGGGTAGTAACATATGTTACCAAACACAAGACAAGTAGAAGTATATTGAGTTTTCTTCTGTAGTATTTCGGAAGTTCCCTTAATAGTGAAAAGAAACCGCAATGTATAATGCATCAATGCAGAGCTCTGCAGAGGCGTTCAGGTTTTGACAGTCTATATACTTAAGAAGAAACGAGAACTGTCTTGGCCCTTCTGTTTGATGATCAGCAGCCCAGCCAGTTTCATTGTGCCACTGTAGCTATTGAGGTAGTAAAGAATCAACAGGAGACTTACATTACATTATTATTATGTACTCTCAATGTCCGAATGAATATGGTACATTACATACTTAGAATCGCAGACGTACATACATAAGTACAACCTACGTTACATTTTCTAATGTGATCTAAGGCTCTTCAAAAGATTTAAGAGCATTTAAATTCAGGGAAACTAAACGGGTTAACGAATGGGGTAGATAATAATGTGTAGTTATATTATGACAGTTAAACGCGGGTAGGTACTAGGTGCTCACATAGAAAATGGAAGGTTTCCAGTTACATAGAATAAGGAGGAGAGGTAATGGACTGATGTGATGTAATGGGGAATTAAAGATCATTCCTGTCTATAATATGATATACATAGTACATTTATAGTTTATTTAAATAGAGATGAATGCCTACGGATTCTGTTGATACATAGTCTTGAACTTTGAACTAAGAAAAAGTGGAAGTAGTCTACTGTCTACTGTGTTCGCTCGCTTTAACCGTTCCTTCTGGTGGAAAAATAAATTAATATAGCAGTATCAGAAGGAAGCTATCCAAAAACGGTTTCATTCCACTTGGAATCCCTATAATGCACTCTTCTATATTTCAACGTTTCAGTCTCATTTCGTATCTGTCTTAGATGCATTATTACTTATTCTCTGTGTAATGTGTTTCAGGATCTGGTACAGTTTTATTACTATAAGGGAAGATGGTATGTTCTCACGATTATAGTCAGAAAGTAGGTAAAATATTTAGGTATAGTATATGCATATATAGTTGGAGCAGAGAGTATTTATGTATAGATATTTTAGTGCAATGGAAACTCCCTTGCGGCATAATGATAAATCCTACCGATTTTACGGACTGAGATAGCCTCTCATATTTCATCTGCTCACCAAATTTGGTAACCCATTTCTTATTTCCTTATAAGGAGGTGAACTTGATTGGTCTCCAGTTCAAATCAAGTCAAGCCAAGCCAGATTCATTCACTTCTTAAGCTCTCTGTGCCTTACTTTAATCCTGCCTGCGGTGCAGTACTGATTATTACATAATATAACACCTTACCCTTTCTACTTTGTTCGAGAATGATACGTCAGATTTGACTTTATAAATATACCTGCACAACTCTCTTGCTTCAATTTTATTGTTGAAACTGGAACAGAAATGTTTAATAAACTACCTTGTCTCACTGCTTATGTAAATTTCAGAGATACATAAATAGTTCAGGGGATTGAGAATAAGAGATATGAAAGGTATTTCCTTGTCAAATACATATTATACACAATAGTATGCTAGTTCATAATGCATACATGAATTGGGCACTTTTGGATACGGATATCTACAGTATTAATTATATACGTATATATACATAGGTATACCTTATTTAAACCTCCAGTAAATCGTTGTATCAGTAATGCAGTAACAATAGGATTTGATGTTTCCTTCATCTGTCTATTTTCATAAAGTAAATAAAATGTATTTTACATAACACTATAATATTGTCAAAGTTAAAACAATTCGAGAATGTTTGCCAAATGGGAGGGCGAGGGATGATGGAATACATAAACATAGTTGTTAGGCGAGTCATTTGTTATCTAATCTTATTTTACAGACTCAACAATTATGGAAAAAAATATTAAAGAACACTTTTGTTATATTGATTGTCTGAGAAAGGTCTTCCTGAAGAATAACAATCGCTGTGACATAATCTTAATAAACCGCGGCAACGTGTGTTCATGTATTGCCAAAAACTTACCGATACCATATACTACAATTAGATGACGTAATAGACAACAGTCCAACGACAAAACATAACACACACACAGCCAAAAACTTTCTGTTCAGTAAAAAGCCCAAAATGATAACTCAAACTCTAAAATCTCAAAACAAAAACTCAAAATTATATTTGTAATGATTACAGAAAACTTCCGTTGCACGTTTACTTACTTTCTTGTACCGAGAGGAAAAAATCCAAGGGTAAAAGATTCAAGGGGTAAAGATCGTCAAGGTTAAAAAGAGACAAGGGGAAAAGATCGTTAAGGAGGAAAAATCTCAAGCGTAAAGAATTCGGTGCAGGCTAGCTGTACAGTACATCGTACACCTTGATTGGTATCAAACTATTTCTTGTAAGAATAAGGAACAAAGAACGTGAAACGATTTTCCATTATTTTCCTAGTTGATTCCTACAGTACAGTATTCCCAAGATAAAACGGGACAATAATAAATTTAAATATTTCATGTATTCTTCAGTTGTGTGGGCCTTTGGCGTAAAATGTAAACTTAGGTAGGTTACTGCATCTTCCTCGGTGGTAGGGTATCTTATTGCGGCATTTAGGTATACCCTGTGGAGTGGACAACGGAGCTGGGGACACACATGACAAAGCATGCTACCCGGTGACACTTTATCATAAATTTTTGGAATGGTTTTCTACACAATTCAAATCAAATTAAATAGCAGTAATAAAAATAGACATCTCAGAAGCATTAATAAACATTAAAAAGTTTTTTATGGCTGTTTCTCCTTTTCCCTCTACCTATTGCACTGCACAGAATACATAAAGTCCATTACTCTCGCTCTCCTCTTACATTTCTTACATCTCTGTTGGTTTGAGGCAACTTTAAGTTCTTTTCCTATTTATTTCTATTTCGAAGTTGCCAGCTACGCTACAACTACAGCCACAACTACAAATCAAACCTTTTGCTCAGAAATTCTCTGCACTCGCTCCAATGTCTCATGCAATCCTCTCTTCCTCCTTATGAACAATGCAATGAAAAAATCCTTGACCAATTTTTTCTATGTACATATATAACTTGTTACCAACGACTCTTCGGAAAAATTAAATCAGTTAAGCACATCATTTCTCTGCATCACATCCCCTCCCCGGAATTCATAGGTAACTAGTATATGTATCTTTATAATATGACATAATAAACACTTTAGAAATATTTTACTGTACATTAGCATTTGTTTACATTTAGAAATGTGCTTCATGTTGCGTGTGACGTGTGCAGAGTCAAAACTAGTGCTTATTATGTGACACAGTATCCTTTCAAACATCTATTAGCCCTTACTTTAAATAACCCCCTGGTGTCCGATAATCTCTCTCCTGAAATAAAAATCGGCAATTAGCCACCAAGACACCGTCGTAGCATGTCATTAGTATGAATAAATGGCTAAAAGTGTGCATACAGATTGTCATTCACTTTTCTCCAGGTAGTCCTCTTGAATTATGAATGCGTCTTCGTCATAATTTCCTGAACCTGAACCTTTGTCATTCTGTTCTACAGATAAACATTTATAATTTGAAAGCTTCAATCAAAAAGCAAAGAAAATCAAATGCAATCCTTTCAGAATATGTACTAGTATACACAATATAAAGTAATTAACTTTGTACAATTAGGTAGATCATATAAAGTCCGCTCATGCCACAAAAATTAGCTATATTCAATTGAAAATCTGACACACTGCGATTTCTGCGGAAAAAATACTTTTAAGTATGCACAGAGTACTACTAATACTAATATCAACTAGCAACTAACGTTCCCCACCACAGTTTAAGGGGCTTGTCTTTCAAAACTGATACAACATTTATGATACATGCAATCCTTAATGAAGGAATTTAAGATTACCTTAGTCGTGTTGATACCCTTTTTGTATAGCATGAACTATTTTACATGATTTCCTAGTTAGTAAGAGTTAGAGGGTTCGTTTACTAAAAGGAACATGTATAACAACACGGCAGGGCTGACTCTTGACACTAGATCTACCGCAGATAAGATCTTTGTGTGAAACTGTGAAGATACTTACATGTGAGAAGTATCATAATGTTAAATACTTGTACATTTGTAAAGACAGTTGAATTGTAAAAAAGTGTCGCCTGAGCTTATTATATGTACATGACCGAAGTAACCTCAGTGTATACCACCCTATGAGATTTTCTGCTGTGGAGTCTCAAGAGTAAAATTCCACACCACACCAGGATTTCTTCTCAAGTAAAATGCGACTCTTTTTAAAAATGCTCTTTCTTATACTTATAACTATACCTATACGTACATTACAGGTAAACATCATTGTTTTATGCAATTCGAAATCCATATACTACATATACTAGTAAAGGATAAGTAAGACTTTATCAGGAATCTGTGAAGGTCTATCCATTCTTTGGTCGAGTGGAAAGGTAAAGACATTAGTTACCCACCGAGAAGACATTAATGAGACCCGAAGGGACGGAGCGGATAGATCAGTCACCCAAACAAATACGACAAGATAAAGAGACGGAGAATTAAATGTGACCGAAGCTGAATGTTGGCCAACACTCTCACTAAAAATAATGGAAGTGGGAAGTAGACTGACCTAAATTGAGATATTTGTCATTCATTCGGTTTCTTTAGTCCACTCGATAAGTTGGGACCCATTTATTATCCTCTTGCGGCTAAATCGACCGAATAAATTCGATGTTCCATCTGAGAAGTATGCCAAAATTGAACCCAGACACGAAATACAGATACTGCAAAAGGCTAACATTTAAACATTTATGCAAGAACTGGATTACCCCCATAACAAAATAAAAAGGGTGTAGAAAGGTAGGTTTTTAGAGATTTAATACGAAGATTTAGAAGATAGGGATTAAATAAGGTGTTATAGCCTATCCAATTGCCAGTCTAAGAATTTAAGCACATTTAATATTATCTTTGAATACAAACTCTATTAGATATTATAGTTTTCCCTAACTTTGTTGACAAAATGAAACCATTTTATGTGTAAGCACTAAGATAATATCTTAGTTGAGAGAGTAAAGTGGACAACTGGAGTGGTGGCCAACCAAACTGGAGTGTTATTTAGCTTGATAATGTAATGCGATTGAATTCAGTGAGAAATGTCAGATCGTGAGTGAAAAATTGTGTATTACTCTTCAGTTGACATTTTTCTTACGCGTAATTCCTTTCCCTAGTTCTTTTTCTCAAGGTTTATTTTATATAGCAGACAGATGAACATCTCTCACTCAGCTCACTTTACTCAACAGCATCTAAACCATTTATTTACCGATGAAAGGGAAACTCTTCTTCGTTTAGTTGGTCGATTGTGGGCTGGTGTACGTTTTACTTTGTTCCCCTTCTTTTAACTTGGTATATGACTCTAGTAATATAGAGTGAGTATATAAAATCCTTTTGTTCTTGTGTTATGCTGTGAGGTTGTTACAGTTAAGTAGATAATACTAGGTACCTCTATTTCCTATACGGTGCGGTGTAAAGTAAAGGGAAACTTTTTAAGTTGTGTACATTTTTGCCTAGGAACGTCGCGTGGTATAAGTAATTAAATCACTGGAAAAGTGCAGTGTAGGTTAGGTAATATAGTAAAAGAAACTTAGTTAATATATATAGTTCACTCAAGTGGGACTTCTTTAAAATATGTACTGTATACCCTATAAACTAATGTTATTTGATTGCATAATATGCAGCAAAGTTTAACTTCTGTAAGACTGACAATGAAGTTAGCAGATAAGTTTACTCCTATTGCCCCAAGGAATGGTTTTCCTGGAAACAAATCGTTCAAGCTTCTTATTTTAGGTAACTTTGCTTAGGAAATTCGTCTTGTTGTCTTTAAGTATATACTAATATGTCATTTATTTTTGATTTCCTTGATTCATTCATTGATTTATTCTAAACTCTTATGACGTGAAATGAATATAACCTGGTTATAAAGATAAAAAAAATATTATTAATTTGGCAGTAAATTGTAACCACCTTTAAGAATGGTAAAAAAGTATTTATTAATATGTATAATATTTTATTATAATTAAATATACGAATTTTCTTTCATTCGATAAGGAATGCACTTTTTATTCGGAGCATAAGGTGAAATGCCATATTAGGATAGAAATATAATTATTTAGGTATAATATGTATTTGTGTATATCAAGCATCTGCTGTATATACAGCGATTCTATCTCTTCTTCTACTTCATAAGATTCTATGCGGTTTGGGTATGCAATATTTATTATGTAAAGTACTTTCGGGAGGTCTATGTTTAAAAATATTCTACTATCTCTCCAATCCCTAATAGATGACAAATGTAATACCTGAAAAGATATTATGATAGCTAATTGTAAGTAATTCAGCAGATAAGTTTATAGCCTTTGGTGTCAAGTTTTCTACAGTACACATGTATAGGCACAGTCATATTATTAGACTAGGGCATGCATGCTCACCCAGTGGACGAGGATGGATTCTGTGGTAGGTAGTATTGTAGATATAAGGTAGAGGTACTTAAATTTTTAAATCGTATCATAAAATTTAACTGTTTGAAATATAAAGTATGCCCCTTGGTTAATTATCTCTTGATCGTTACGGTACATTGGCAATAAATATACTCACCTGTAATGACCACCTGCTACACTTTATTGCTATCTATGGCATAACTATACTAAGGGATGTATTTACATGCAACTATTTATAGGTGTGTATGTGTAATCTCGGTTGTTTTACACTTGGTACCTAATTTTAACTAGTGAACTGACATGCTATTGTATAGGATGCACATTGTATGGCATTGTATGCGCAATGTATATTTGTATGTTTAATCTTATTAGACTTTATTTTTAAACAAGTAAATAACCAGGCCTAGTTTCATAGGAAATGTTGCATGTTTACAAATAATACTAATTGCTTAGGTTTTGGAACTTACTACCACAATGTTACAGTAAGTTGCCTGAGCTAACCTGTACGTAGATGTAAAACGTATTTCAGTTTTCAGTAGCTAATTAAAGTAATACTGCATCATTTTATAATAAATAGGTATCTATATAAGTAACTGCTTATTGTAGGAATCTGTGGTTAAAATGCATATGTAAGTGTATGATGAACCCATGGATGGAAATAAACACTTGAATAAAAAATATTGACTAGCGTCCATTCTCAATGTCCGAACCATTGCCCTGGCTTGTTGATTAGTTAAATTAATGATACAGTAAGTGTAAACATCTTGGCAAACATAAGCACTCCCACCCACAATTATGCATTTACTTATGATCATTCATACGTTAAGGATCTTACCCTTGCCTCAAGTCACAAGTATTTAAAACTTTGTGTCTAGCATCTATTGAGAGAAACAAATTATCTGATCTTGATATTCGAGGCGTTGAAATATTATTGTAAGCAAACGCCTTTATTTATCACGGAAAATGATACGGTTTCCTATTTGTATTATAATTGTAAGTACAATCGTACTATACGTATTCATGTTTGTAAGTATGAAAGAAACTATTGAAAATAATATTGTATCCAGTATGTAATAGGATATATAGTATGTACTATTATTTAAAAGAGGATGCAGTCTGTTTGGCTAAATAGTCTAGACTACATTCGTAAATTCGTAGTATAAAATCGACTGTTATGTATCTGGTTGTGGCATTTGCATGTCTACTCTTTATTAATAATTAATGTGGAGCTGTGAAATAGAGGAGTGAAAGAGGCTTCCTTACAGCAGTTATACCCTATCTTACTAACAACATGCATGCTTTCCATGACAGTGAAAACCTTAAATTATAGGAATTAACCACTTTTTTCTTATGAAATAAATATCAGCTCATTGTGCTAAACTTTTGACTTGGTTTGTGGCACCAATAATAAAGTTACACTGTTTTCTCAATGAAAACTACCTCAATGTTTTACTTATGGAACCAACTAGTATACAAATTTTTCAAAAGTGCAACATCAGTGCGACAAGAAAGTACAGGTCTCACATGTCGCAGTAATATACAGTATGTATTTAAAAACTCAGCTTTGGCGTTAACACAGATTATCATACAGATTATAGATTATATTATAGATTATATAATACAGATTGTTGGTTATCATAGAATCTGTAGTATTACTTTTAATATCGCATCGCGTTCTGATATGCAAAAATGTGTTTTGGAAATAAAATTTCATAAATTCTTTTCATCCTAACCTGCTGGATAACACGCAACATTTTAGCTGCACCTAAAAGAATAGAGGTATTTCACAAGTCCCCCAATTTTGCTTGTTAGCACATAAGCGTATGCACTATCGAATGCATACACTATACACTTATATATGTGTTAACAAGCAAAATTTGGGGACTTGTGGAATACCTCTATTAAAAGATTGCTGCGAATTTCTTCGACGTATAAGGACGAATGTAGGGGATTATTCATAGTAACACGAGGAATTTGACATTAATTTGGTTAAGATGTTGAAGCCTTAAAAAAGTAAAGTATCTGTTGTACTCGATTGCATGTACAAGAAAGGTTATACAGATAATAGGAAACAACTAAATGGAAAATAAGGAAAAATTCCAAAGTTAAGGATTATGTACTCGTTGAGATTTAATTGTCGTAAATAGAATTATATTTTGTTGGTAAAAAAGGATGAAATGAGCAGAAAATTACTACTCAGTCAGAATTTCTGACTTGAAATTATAAGAAAAAATGTTTTACGATGCTTGTTTGAATTTGCAGATGCTATAGAGGAACATGATCTGCTTCAAGCAATCCGAGTTCCTTTTGACGATCCGAGAACTCAGTATTTCGAGGCAGGATTGGATGGATTCCCAGCTTACGGATTGCGGGAAGGAGCGGATATCAAGTCTCATTATAGGTAACCAAAAATCCTTAATAATACGACACTAACGACTTAAGCACATACATAAATAACTGAAAAAGTAAACCTACACTACAGTCTTACGTATGATAATATAACATGGTACCTATATGAAGTACTTGTATTTATATTCTCAGAGCAAGATTCTTTTTCTAGCATGCATTTTCTTAGACTCCACTCCAAGACTTTGCCTTATTTATGAACAATAGTTTATCTGCCTTTCCAGTAATAATAAAAGACTAGCATGATATACAATATAGAAGCAGGGGAAAACGAAATTATTAACGTTCTTTCTATCCCACTCAACCTCATAAACCAAAAGGCAGTATTTATTTCATAAGGACAGAACAAAATATCTCGTAAAATACACTTTCGCATGAGAAAATCTCAATACCAGAACTGTAACTGTTATAATATACAAGTTAGTTATTGATGTTTGAATTTTTCAATGAGAAGCACGAAATACATATTCATAATTACCATTATACCCTCAAAGCCATGTACATAAGGTATGAAATAAGCAATAAGTTTGCAAAGCTACGGAAATAAGTAATATACTTACTATACTAGAAGTAAATTGTAGAAGATACGAACAGTTTATTATGAATTATTTTCGGTTCACTTGTCTGAGTAAGCAATTTAATAAAAAATCCACTAAAATAAGCTGTACAAAATACATCGTTTAATTACCGCTAGTGTTACATATCAAATGGAATCTACTATTATAACACTGACAGACAGTTGAATAGGTTTAAGTGTCTACACATAAGATTCAATCCGGTCTAATTTGGGTATAAATATATAGCTAAACTGATCATACTTATTCATGCAAAAATGTAATTAATTCTCCTTATGTATTACACAGGTTGTTTCTGCCAGACCGGCTCTACAGAGATTTTGCATTGTTGGCAACTGTGAAACCGGACCGAAGAGATATTTCATACCTCTTCGCTGCAGTTAACCCTTTAGATACTTTAGTACAATTTGGCCTCAAGGTATTTAACAATTATACAAAAAAACATACAATCTAATATGTACTATTGATTTATGCTGGTTATGATATGATTAATATAAATAATATAAATTGTAATAAGATTTTGTGTGCTGTGTATCAGATTTTCCAATTTTATTCTCCCGTCTACGCAAAATTGCAAAAGCATTATCATACTTTTCCATGTATCTGTAATAATCTAATCCAGAAGCAGACATATAGGTACACTTACACTCGGTCTTTAGAAAGGGACAAGTTCAAGTGTCCAATAGTCAATGTATCTGTGTGTGCCAGTATTCTCAGTATTAAATGTTAGACTTCACAGTTCACTTTAATTATACAACTTTTGTAGCTCGTATAAGGAAATCTGTTGTAAAAGAAGTTGTTAAAGACAAAGGCACAACCTTTCTTTACTCTCTCTTCTTTTTGTTTTCAAGTTTGGCCCCCTCCTCGTAAGATGTCAATCACGAAGCTCTTGCGGTGTTCCGTGTAGCAGATGAATCATGACTTTTTCAAGTTATGCAGTTGATTGATACTCTTTAGAGTCTGAGTGCATGTGCCACGTTTACCAGATATAATCTATATGTATATAGATCCCTATAATATTTGCTATTACATCTTAGATAGTTACAATCATATCTACAGATAGTGTATGTAATTCTATTGTTTTATCCTCACATACTCTTTTGATAGTCTCAAACCGATTTTTTCCTCAATGCAAACCTCTACAGATGTTTATATCAGTATTTACAATCTATTTACTAATCCATAACCATTAATCAGCTATTTTGATTTTACAGTAAGTTATTTAAATTACCTACTTATTTAACATACTATGTATTATATGTACATATGTAATAGTGTACTGTATGTATACAAATATAAGTATTACATGATTTACTTACATGGACTATACATGAAGCCATCTCATAGTAAACAGACAAGATTGAAAAGATATGTTATTTAAATACCTTACCTATCACATTATTAAAAACATTCATGCATGCTGTGACGAGTCATAAAGCTATCTATTTTTAATATTTACTACCTGTTTACACATGCAATGCTGTTCCTAGATTATTTCACTGCTGTATCATTGTATCACAAAAATTTAAATAATTCACTTTTAAGTCGACCTACCTCACACTCAGCTTGCTTGTATCAATTTACACACCTGTCTGAGTCTGTCTGTGCATATCAAAATTGCTGACATTTATATGAGTCCCAAGAGGTCTTGTCTAATGGCGAAATTTAAATTCTTAATGCCACGCTGTACAGTAGTGATAAAGTAATACGTACCGATTACATGCATATTTTATTACCTGACTAACCTAGGTTACACAAATGTATGGGATAAGTTTCAAATATGCCTACAACTATTTAAATGGAATGCACATTTTATTATCCACGTTTTATTATGCTGAATGACAAGAATCTTAACTGTAATTTTAAAGTACATAGTAATATCTCAATTTGTGTGAATTAGTACATAACTACAAATATATATAAAACAAAGTAGAAAATGCGATAAACTATGTAATAAAATATCTTTATACATGCCATGACCAATGTAGAAATATTTAATGAGAATGTTCAAAGAATTTTGCGACAAGACAATATAAGCTTATTTCAAGTTTATAAACATATCACTACCAATCCTAATACATATTTTATTTTTTGTTTCAGATCTCGCCCAGCGCCACTTCAGCTCACAACATGATCTCACTATTGTACACGGACGTTAATAGTCATTTGGTCACTCAGACGCTTGTTTCCTTTGAAGTGCCCATCATGACACGAAAATGGAATCGATTTGCTCTAAAGGTCAGCAAGTCCAGTCCAGTCATTCCTTAACATATTTGACGTGTGTGGTTGGTTATTCCAAAGACAAATTCTTGCATTACAATAGGATGGTACTCAATAATGCGTTTGTATTTGACGTTCTGCATTACAAATCTGTATTTAAGAATTTCTTATTGTAATCTTTGTTACGATTGTATAATTTGGATTTGCACAATGGGTATCGTTGAAATTATAGCTATTCAGATTTCTTGGTGAATGGAATATGAAATGGAATATGTTTTTTATTCGCAATGTCCCACTAGATAGTGTGTGTAAAAATACCTAACAAAAAGGTTATACATAGATGTAGTCCTTATAGAAATACAATTCCCACAATCGTACAGTATTTTTAGGCAGCAACAACTTTTATATGAAGTATAGCAGAGTTTACGAATGCAGGACCTGTAGGACTTGTAAGACAAGTCACATCAACCGTGTAATGATGTTGGTGTTACTTTTATACTTATACTATTTTTACTGGGTGATATCACTCATGTTTATTCGGTCGGAGCACACAAAACCTTTCTGCTCTTCAGTCTTAATCTCATCACGATCACGTTAAAAATCGTGCTCGGAATGGTCCACTACTATGTAGTTTGCAACATTTGTTATTTGGTACGTCTTTCCAGTAGCCTGCTGATAAATATCTTCTTGCATTAAATTAATCCAATTTAAAATCTGTATATCTTCTCGTAAGTTCGTGCCAGGTTCTATACACATATTCCATAGGTTTAGTAGATGCTATGATAATAATCATCCACTTTTGCATATTAAACAGCTACTCTAGTCTATGGTGATTAGGTTAGATAGATTCGATTATGGTAGCATTGCTTTCATTTCGGTATTGGGATTTCAGACCACCTAGTCAGAATCTCTAGCTGTTTGTAACATTTGTCAAACCAAGATATTGCAATTATTTGAAGATATCAGATCTATAGGTAAGTATAGTTAGCCTTGCATAACACTCTCCTAAATAAAGAACAAGCCAATATTACTCCTGAAGGAGTAATATTGGCAACTCATATCAAGGCAATGCTCATAATAAGCACAATTTTAGCTAAACGAATTTGTAATGGCAAATGCAGCAAGTAGTTTTTTCTGCTATGCTGGAGAGCTTTGATATTAAAACAGAATTCATAAAATCGTCATATTTAATTCCATTATCATAAATATTTAGATTAAACAGTTCATCATAGTACAGCTCATTGTTTTATAAATTACGGAGCTGTACAATGCACTAATACAATATCAATTGAAATCAAAAGCTCCTACCTAAGCAAACTAAAATGTTTGTGCTGCTTATCATGTATAGGATGTTGTGTTAACAGTTTTCGAATAATGTGCATTTCGCATTACCACATCACTTAATTCAGCCAAGCTTATGCAATCATTATCAGCTTGTATTTAATCAGGTATCAAAGTGAGCAGGTAACAGGTAGATATCCCATTAAAAAGAGGGAGCGAAATAAAATGTAGCTTTGATGATAGAGCCACGTTGTTATGCAGATCAGTCGGAATTAGTCATAGAAGAGCAAGTTGTGATGTGAATATTCAAATACCTCCTAGAGTGTAAGATATTCATCGACAATGTAATTAACACGCCTAGAAGACTTGTATCTCGGATTCTGCAAACACTACTTGTTCTTTTATGTATTTGACTTTACTGTAGTAATTCTAGCTTATAAGATAACTTCCATCAGGACAGCTCTAGCTGCGGCCAGTTTCCTCTACTGAAAGCTTATTTAAATTGCTTACTCCAACCACAACCACAGTCTCAGAACTTCCTGAGCTGCCTTTTGAATTATTTTCATACCATGAGTCATTATACTGCTTCTGAATTTTAAAAAATCAACCTTATTATGATAAGTAGTGATACTCCCAACATCCCAACCCAATAGTAAGCAATTAAATACTATGTACATAAAAATATCCTTAATGCTACAGTCGTGAAATTGAATTAAAATAACAATGATGCAATATCAAACATTTTCATACAAACCCTGTTTATGTAATTTTTTTAATGTGAAAATTTTTCTATTTAGTTCAAATACTGTAGATTTTACACTTTCCTATCTGTCAAAATGTCAAAAGTTACTTATTTTGACAAATACTTATCTAACTCATTTAAGATGCTTTATTGTCACTTGCAGATACAAAGCGTTTTTGGAATACCCAGTTACCAATCTTAATTCAAAATAATTTGGACCAGTTTTTAACACTTAGTTTCTGTATTTGTAGTGAGAATTTTATGTACAAATATTGACAATAGTTATGTAAGGTGGGTGGATAACCTGTTAATTAATTAGAATAGAATATTGTGTATACCTACTACCTACTACTAAAAGGTTACTTAAATATTTATCATACTAGATACACATATAATGGTAAAGAAAGTGAAGATAACAACCATAATTATACTCTAAATGTTCAGATTTGCATAATATTATCCAAGAAGACAAGCAGTCTCATTTAAGATTCTAATTGCTATTCAAATATGAATGAAAAATGTTTTGCATTATAAATACCTACTGCTTTAGGTTGTTGGAGATAACATCACATTGTATCTCAATTGCCGGGAGCACAGTTCACAGATTGCAATGAGGAATCCCAAGGAGTTGGCCTTCGACGGAGCATCCACTTTGTATATTGGCCAAGCCGGTCCTATTCTCAAAGGCAATTTTCAGGTGAGTAAAATTATTTTTGCATGCTAACTTTGTTTGTAGTACAATGTTACACTTACACACTTACTTAGGTATTTATACAATGGAGGTACCACACTACGTGTAACTTCATTGAATTCCTTTTCTCAGCTCATTTATAATTCGTTCACCATTCTATGTATTATGCATGAGAGGCTTGTGGAAAAAATGTCTACATACTTACTTATGGCTAGCCAAATCCACAATTCAAACCTCATTGCAAAATACTCAACTAAATATAAGTATTTTTTTTATTTAGAACATCATAATAAGTTCTAACCAAAAATACGATAATTGTTACTCTATGCAAACAGCTAGCTCGTACATTGAAGGCATTTTCCATCATTAACTTGTAACACTGATACTAATAAACTGCTAAATTCTTAAGCAAAATTAAAAATACTTTGCTTATTACAAAACTACACTAGCTAACAAGGCGTTTGTATAAGTTGTGTAATCATACAATGGTGAACGAATGAGAGAAAAGGAAATGAAAGAAACTTTTATCTTTTAGATTCATTACAATAAGATTCTTCTATGTAAATTGCATATTTATGATTATATGGTAAGAGTTTGAGCTTGAACAAAAGGTGTCACCTGCGAATAGACGTAAAAAGTTCGACATAAATATTGCTTAAACAATTTGATTACATCCCGATGTCCTGGTGTATAACACTGTCCTAGCTAACTAAAAGTAATATATTATGTATCAGTATTTGCAATTTATGTATTTCCATTACGACCATACGACTATGGCTTTGCATTGTATGTAATCTAATTATTATTATATATGGGAAAATATGCAGCGCAATGCAATCTGATTATGATTACTCTTTGTGATCCCCCAACGCCCCCAACGCAAAAAATAAGATTAGCTTACAAACACCTACTACTTAATTTGGTTGTTATTGCCTTGAACCATTTTTGAAGATGCAAGAATGTTCAGTGAGAAAAAAATCGTTTGTGGTTACATGTTACATCCAAACCAGCATATTTATCTCATTCTCATTTAAAATCCATCTACATTACATAAAAATTATTAGATAAGTATACGTAAGACGATAGAAGCTCCAATTTCTATAAGTATAGCCATTTGTATGCGTAGTACACGAAGTCAGATCCAAACAGTAATAATTTGATAGTCATATTATTGTTATTATGACAAACTTGGTTTGAAACGCTATGGATATAAGACTTCTGTTATCTCAGCAAACGTCGAGACTTTAATATAGGTATATGGGCACTTTCGTGCTAGTAATATCGTTTTTAACTATAGTAGTAAAAGCTGGAAAGTGTTATAGTTGCAGTTAGTAGCACTATAAAACGCATGATCTCGCCTCCTTATCATTGTTACACACTGCACTGATTCTGAAAACTACTGCGGTTGCAATTCAAGCCATAAAACGCAGAAAGCATTTGGAAATTCACCCACCCCAACTAACAAGTATACTGGGAAAGATACCCGCCTTTAGAACACACCACACTACAATGGTTTAGCACTAAAGCATATATCTACTTTAGCATCTTTATGTTCCATATCTTTTAGCTACCTTATATTGCTACAGAAATACGGTTCTTGGTTCTTGTCTGCTGCTGCTGTGGTGGGTTCAACTATTTATTTCTAGTTCATATCATTTTATAATAGCTATATTCTACTCTACTAGTACTAATCTGTCTATCTGTGAAAGCATGTTTTGGATTCGGGACGGGATTGAAATACTTGTGCTAGCCTGAGCATCACCAACTACCAACGTTAATTAAAATTTCCCCTATGCGGTAGGTTCCCTTCATTTCAATTACAAGAGGCTCGCTGTTCTGTTACTATTCAGCTGCTTGACTGGTTAGCGGTAGCAAGGAAACCAAAACCATAGTACATATGGATATTATGTCGCTTTTATGAGAAAAGATCACCCAGACTAGACCAAAACTATACTAGAAGTATATATTTACTTGTTTATACTAGATTTTTATCTTTAAGTAGATACTAAAAATATACTGAAATACTTACAACACAGTCACACAGGTTGAATTACTCATGTGGATATTTATTGTAGGAGCGTAGATTGAAAGCATACATTACATCTCTTTGCGGCGAGAAGACACAAATTGATGCAAACACGACTGTAGATTGTAATTCCATGTCTTAGGAATTCAGAGTAATCAAGATATAGTACATATATCGTATGTGCTGGGTATAAGTATACATAATATATTTGTATATGTATACAGCATGAAGATATGCATAGTCGTAAGTGTTAGGGATGTGAGTAGGTAGATGTAAGTAGAAAGATATATCATTATGATATTGAGATATTGTGTGAAAGTGGTGTAGTTGTGGTTAGTATAGTATAAGGTAAGCCATAGGTTTCCCAGAATAATGAAATTACTAAATGCTTGCTAGAAGTGAGCCAGTTGAATTAAATATTCAAGAAAATTATTCCTTTCTTATTTCCACTACTTACACAGTAGACAGTAGAGTACAGTAACTCATTTCCCTGATTTGTGGTTGTAATATCCTACTTGAGAACTCGTGTTCCAGTCCAGTTCAGTTGGTTAGTAATAATATCCTAAATTAATAATAAGTGCCACGTATAATGGGAACAAGGGATTTCTCTTGTTCCCATTTCATTCCCCTATCTCCGTTTTACAGACTCAAATAAGTAAATATTCATTGTGCTACAAGACTACTAATTTGAAAGCATCATGATATATTATTGCATTATAGCTCCAATCTTAATGTTCCTCGATCATAATAAGGATACAATTTGAAGCATACATTAAAATGTGTTCCTCATGCATGTGTATCAGTATTATGCATTTTAGTATATTATCATGTGGCATTACAAAGTATTACACTACAGAGTACAGGCAAGCCACAAAATACAATTACCATCATTTTGAATACGTAATTTTGACCCAAATTCTAAGCACAGGAATTTATCACTGATACAGTAATACTGTAACAGTGTAGTTGTGCTGTCTTTTCATTCCTCTAAATATGTTTAATCCTTTTCCTACTCGTAAAATGACTAATCCTACACAGTATAGGTAATACGGGAATAATTATAGGGTACTCTGCAGAAAGTCATCAGCATAATTAGTGCATGTGCAAATAAACGTAGACGCTATAGAGCAAATTCATGCGGTTCACAATAGTAGAAGAAAGTTGCAACAGAATACTTCCATCGTTCCATCGAAAAATAAGAGGAAGAAAATATTTTGGTAGACCACTTCACAAGAACTTCCTCCTATTTCCTTCCCATGTCCTTTTCTTGCTAATAAATTGCATCCATTTGTGCCCAGTTGTCACTAATTAGTTTCATATTATGTATTGTAAAGAGAAAAGTGTGCAGGACAGAATGCTACAGTAATCTGCAAGACTAGTAGTAGTAATACTATATCTATGTACCAAATTCTTTTATTCAAATTACATTCCTAAGTCTATTATTATTTTTACCTACAGAATTACTATACTATACGGAATGATTTATGATTTCATCTGTGCATCTTCTTCTAGCTCCTCCAATTTAAAAATGTAACATAAAGAACGATGGTTACATAATTAAAATGCGAAACAGTAGATCCCTGTATAATATGTATGCTAAAGTCTTCAGATTAAATATAACAGAACTGTCTTGTTTTGTTTAGTATTAAATCATTCCGCATCAGTCTGTTTTAAATGTTTCTTAAATAAGTATAGAATTTCTATACTATTACCCACATATTTAATGCCTATTTATAATCAATAAGGAAAGATCTATTTCAAAGGAAAGTATTTGGTACAGTAAATAAGTTACATAGTAGAAATGAAATGGTCTTTGCAGAATGCATACCGATACCGACTGGTTCCTGCAGTGCAGTTTGTTGTGATAAAATAGGTACAGTAAATAAAGTAGAATTGCCTTCTGCATCTGTTCCTGTCTGGTAATATTTTCTGTAGTTGCATTATTGCAGTAAAGGAAAAAGCAGAATATAAGGCTCATGTGAAACGAATCTTACTCGATCCTAACAAACGTTTGTTCATATACTTATTTATCGTTAGTAATTCTTGTGTCATATAAACCAAGAATTTAATAGTAAATAAGTACTGTGTACCATACACGCACAGTACTGTGTAGAAGGGACTTGTTTGAACTAAAATTTCAAGTGCGTTTTTATGCTTGAACCATTTATGTACAGAAAACTTATATTTGATCATTAGCAATTGTTTTCAGTTTTTGATTCTACTCATTTAATTTCAGTAGCATATTATTTATGTCATGCATTATTGATTTAGTAGGTTTTCATTTTTTCTATCATTGCCGTAAAGTCAAAAAGATCTGTGTAGTATTAATGATAGGTATTAATACCTATACGAAATATGTGTGGACGTATTGTAGCCTTAACATCATAGTTACGTTGTAAATATAGGGAAACGTGAAGAGATAAATGATATTCCTTGTTTCGAGAAATTAATTAGTTTTAGAATGGGATCGCATTGCATTAATTTAATCGAATCTTATGGTTCCTTCAATTTTCCTCCCCATGATTTCCTACCGTTCCTGTAGACCGGTGATTTACTTTTGACATCATGCAGTTCAATAAAAAGCTCTTGACCTTTTCGGGTGCAGAACATACATATGTACACAAAACCTTTTCTTTAATATAATAAGACAAAATAATATAGTTGCCCATGCTAAATACCTGTATCAAGCTCCTTTTTATATAACGATTGAGTTTTAACATTTGTTCATGGCAGCACCTTAGTTGAATCGGTTCTTGGATTGTACTCTTACTATCTAAGGTTCGTGATGAAGATGATAACAAGGAAGAGCAAAGAAGATATCATTTGTCTCCATTAAAACTGCTGTATAAAAGAGAAATATATATGTTAATTGGAATAAAGAAACAATAGTTAGGAAGGGTTGCTCGGTAGGAAAGAGCTGAAATCGAAAGTGAATGAGTAATTAATAAAGGCGTCCTTTGAACAAGACAGAAAGGAAACCACTTCTCGTGAAAGTGTAATTTATTTGGAAAATAAATCTGAAATATGGTTTTATCCGCTGACAGCACACAGTTTATATATTCAGTTGTTTATTGAAATGTCAGTTTTTAAACTACCGCATCCCACACTTTATCTATACAGCAAGACTTTCGAACTATGTAATTCAAACTTTCAAACTGACACATAATCTACAACCATTTCTTTATTAGTTTTGTGATGCATGCGTAGCAGATACTACTTCTTATCTTCAGTATTACATAGTATTTAGCAGTTGTTGATGTATTTCTTGAAGATTCAAAGATAATAATTCAACTGTTTTTGTTGAGATTAGGCCGTGACACGCAAGGGATCTTATTTAGTAACCTGTAGGTACGTATATAAAATGTAGATACAATTATTTCTTATGATATGTTTTGGACAGAGAGTAGTATCGTAAGTCTTAAGTAAGTCGTAACTATATAATATAACAGCATGGATTGAATGATTCAACTTATTAGATTCAATATTGAGTCATGAGAGTAAAAAATATGGGAAGGGAGCGGAAAAACAAGCTAGCTGGTAGTATATCTGAATATAACACACAGAAGTATATAAGCTATAGTTCAAACGAAGAAATGCGTATGAAAACAGTAGTAGTAAATAAAATGTGGTCCTGGTCCTGGTGGAAAAGTGAATTCTATTAAATTTCAACGCGTTCAAGATTAAATTGAATTGAAAAGGATTGTTGATTTCTAAGAATTGTAGAACATAGAAGATGACTTTCCTATAGACTATAAAGCTACATAGTCACTTGTACTCAACAAGGCATGGTGATCTGATCCCCTTTTCATCCTTTCCATGTGTTATCTTCCTTAGCCGCCCCTGCCGGTATTGTATTCTGCTTTCTACTATATGCATTGTAGTATTATTTCATGGAATATGTATCCATGTGCGTTCTTATTGGATGACTACTTACTGTTATATTTATATTGCGTTAGTATATCCACAGGAATATGCAGTTATCCAACAGATCTTTGCCATTTTGGGTCTTGGCAGCTAGTATATTCATTTATTTTGATTTTCCCTTTATATGAAATCGTGATGGTGCGGTAGAAACATAGGAACGCTCACCCAACCTAACCAAACCACAGTCTGTCTCGATGATGATTTTATTAAACTGGTCGAGTTCTTTGCTGGAGCAATCATGAAGTAACGTTCGTAACTTACATACCTAGGTGAACTGCTATGTATAGGATAAAAAATGGTCTTGCATATAGGGTATTGGATATATTGGCCAAAATTGTAGATATTCCATTGATTCAGTAGTGTGCTAAAAGAAAAACGCACGTACAGTAACATAACGTAAAGGATAAGGGTGCTCGTTCAATTTTCCTCTTTTCTTTCTAGCCCACTGTAAATTGGTCGTTGTTATGAGAAATAGGCTATAGTATTTTGATAAAATATTAACTATATAAAAGTAGGAGTAGGAACACCGGTAGATTTGCGGTTTAGAGAAGAATTCGTTTCAAATATTAGGCTATAGAGTAGAAGGACGTAACGTAACATTATATGACATGAGCTAGTGCAGTGCACGAGCTACGTGACGTGACGTGACTTGCCTAACCATTCTTCCTTGTGTACAATACACATGTCTTCTACTTCCTTCAACAAACTGATCTCTTCTGGTAATCTGCTCTCAACATACCTAACGTAAAACGTAACCTATGCGTAACACAACTTCCTTTCATCTCCTTTACTTTGCATTACGTTACATTCAACTTTTAGAGCTTTCTCCAGCTCATTCCCATGTCTACTCTTCTCCAGGTTCCCATTTTCCAGTTGGATTTCGTGTAGACTGCGTCCTCTGGTTGACTCCTGTGTAAAAAATTCCATACCCTTCCTTTCCCTTCCAACTTACTTTCATTTGCTTTCATAGATTTGTATTGCTCCTTTACTTTCTCTCTCAAACCATAAATACATACACCCACTCACTAACATAAAAATCAAGTAGAAAGTAGATATCAAACCAAAACCAACTGAATACAAAACAATGTTCTGTATTTGTGTTCCTATTGATTTTTATATAAAAGAGAAATCACTTTCCATCTTATGTCATGTACATACATCACTCATATTTATTTTATTAGACGAATTGTCTCAGGATTTTATATTGAGAATTCGGAGAAACTGCCGGCACTGCACTACATTGTCAGTTTACCAGGAATTCCAATAAAATCTTCTAATAAAATTCTGTCACGACTATCCTACGCTCTACTACGTTATGGATTTTAGCCTTTCATATCATACCAGTTAGTAACACACATTATGAATCTGAGAATCACATTTTATGACACGAATACGAACAAAACATGCATTATACATTTTTATGTACAGACATACGCTATCACAGATTCAAAACCTGGTACCCTGATGTCCTTTATTTTTCAGTATAAAAAGAGACAAATCTTTCATGCCTCAACGAAAACCCATGCAAGGCCAAAAATGATATGTTTATCGCTCTGACTTAATAGGCGAACATATTTTTACGCTTTTATACCAATCTCTTAATGCTGTCATGCAAATAGTAAGTACTGAGAATTGACTACATTGTTAGCAGAATTTTAATTACAATGCAAGAATTCGCAAATTATTCAGGTGTGCCAGGCATGTAATTATATAAAATATGATTATAGTATATTATATTAGAGTTTTAAATCAAAATAATCAATGTAAAATTTTCAAACAGATAAACTACGGCCGACTACATTTTTCCAGAACATACGATAATTATCAATATTTACAACAATTCAGATTTTTATGTCTCTTCCTTCTCCCAACTGAATATATGAAGTCCGCAGTTTTTAGATTGCGAATTAGATACGGCAACAGCAGATGTCAAGATCTACATTGTAGAATATTCACCAAACAAAGCCTGAATGCTGACTAATCAATAAGTAAATTAACTATGGTGGAACAAAGTTAGCTTGCGATGAAAGCTTTGAAAAGTACAGAGTAATTAATTTGCATAAAAATTGTACCTACATATTTGATTAGTATTTGTTATTAGTTGGGAATGCAGATTTTTTTTTGGCATTTTCGTATTTGAAGATCATATAGTGAAGCTTAGAGTTCATTTGTCTTGTAATCTTATAAACCAGTTTGATTGTTGAGTTCATAATGGGATTTTAAGTTGAGTGAGTGGTTCTCTACAATGTAAACGTATGTAAATTGTGTGTGTGTGTGTGTGTGTGTACGTTTAGACTGATTCTCACAATACATAATATACAAATCAGTTTAAGTTGGGCAATGGGTAATGCAATGTCATATTATCTGTATTGGCTAAGGAATATAGTGCAAAGGTGTACAGTATTACTGTAAGTATATCATGTAACAGCTTGAGTGTAAATGTAAATGTGTTTGTGTGTTCTGTGTAGCTCGGCTCAGGAAAAGCAAAGCAATCAGAGAGCTTTTGGTATTCGTTCTTTTGTGAAGGCCTTCACAGTGTTATTATCCGAGATAAACCTGCCGCTTTGTATCATTGCTGGCATAGAAATTCACAATGGCATTATCATTATCATAATCGTCTTTGCTGACAGGACGAACGAAACGAACTCAACTCAATTCCTTCCCTCCCTGGAAACTTTCATTTATTATCCATTTATGTATTATTTGTATTGCTCTGTTATAGATATGTAAGTAGGTAGAATGTACATAGGAAAGACTGGCCAATTCTGCGAAGTTCTCACTCACAAATATGTACATACCTATGTATACTACTTACAGACACTACACTACAAAGCACACTTCAGGTAAACCTCTTGTAAGGATTCCTCCACATACATAGCTCAGACTCTACCCAAAGCCTACAGATAGAAGACCAACAGCTTACTATAAGAATAAAGAGAATATTTCTGCTTCTCAGACAACAAGAGCACATATGCCAAACGAAATCGAATTTTTCTCCAGCGTAATTCAATTCATGGGCCGAGTGGAGTGATATGAAATAAAAACTGATATGTGCTGTTATGTGATAGAATCTAATAGACTATGAAACGAAGGATGCATCTCAGTGGATAAAAATCTGTATAAATTGCACTGTGTATTGTATATTGAATTGCATTGGTAGAAAATCTGTTGTACATATCAATACAAGACTTCTAAAGTCCTATACTACTTACTTACATATAAGACACATCGGAATCTCATACATAACATTTTGGATAGAAATCTTAAACTAAAGTACATGTCTGTATGTAGTATAAAGATTCATATGTGAACTAAAGAATGGGAAAGTGTGTAAGGATTTTGGCCTCGTATGTACTATGTAGTTGAGTCTTGTCCTCAGGAATCGTACGTATTCTATTGATGTTTCTGCCCCTTTCTTTTGTGATATGATGACTTGAGTTCTTTTTCAGTGTTGGTACTGTACAGTACTCTGCTGTTCCTGTCCTGTTAGTGGCATGATCTCTATTCACGTCGGCGTCTAAGAAAAGCTGGCTGACAACTAAAGTAAAGTTGGGTAGGTATCCAACATTCAACTCCTGAAATCCTGAGCTCACTGACTTGACTGACTGACATCACACAGCCAGTCAACATTGAAAAACTAGAGTATATCTGTATATCCCTTGTAAATAGGAGTATTATGTCTACTATAAATATTTCCAATGCTTAGGCATATACTTACTTAGCGTAGTAAGGGGTAGTAGAGCTAGGTGAACTGAACTGTAATATGTACACACGCATAATACTTACACAAAAGTAATGAAGCTTTATCTTGGCTATGCTTACTAAAGCAAAGTTATACTTATAGTATAGTTTATAGCTCGGAGACTCAATTTTTACTGTTGAATGGAATGAGAGAGATGAAAGTCGTCAAATCTAAACTGACGAGTGACGACTGACTGAAGTTTACAAGGAAAGTAAGTTTGTGCTGATACAGGGTATTCCATCATCGTTAAGGAAATTACTATTACATACTGCAAGCACGCATTCAAGATATACTATGCTACATACACGTACGCACTTACAAATTACAAATATCGCAACTTTCCATATTATCATAAATAGATATGAACTCTTCGTCTGTATTGCTTTATTAAAACATTTCTTACTAACTCCTTCCAACTTTCAACTGAAATTCGTGCTTAAATAACAAAACTCTTGTGCCCTTTATAAAATAATCACATAAATATCTCTAACAGATAATGAGATACGTGTGTTGTCAAACCAAATGCGTTTTTATATGTATTCTAGTACAATTCCTCTTGTACTCGCGGTAATACAAATAATACACAAATACACAACTCTAAAATTAAGAGTACTAGGGCATATGTGCAGTAAGAGTTACTCGATTCAAGTATCTTTTTACTGGAATACCCTGTGTACTGATTGAGGATATCTGGGGACATATTATTACAAAACGCAGAGGTATTTTCTGAATTGCTTTATATGTGCTTATTTTAGTATGAATGATGAAGTTCAGAACAGCAAAAGCGGTATAATAAACAAGAATGTAAGTAGTAGCTATAAAAAGTCTTTCTTCTCCGAAAGATACCTATATAGAAACTGTATACAACTAGGTTGGCAGGTAATACGAATGCGAAGATGGACGTACATTCACATTTTATAATGTAAAATATCTGTATTGCTTTCCCGACGTAGAGAGGAGAGGTAGCTGCGGTGGTGGCTTTTAGGATCTGAAAGATGTTCTCATTGCATTGTACTCATTTGCTTTTCTTTAACTCAAAACGTACGAGGACGAGGAGGTATAGACAGGAATAATATTACGATCTGACAAAAGCCTAAATATAAATCCATAATATGACGACTCTTTGTTGTCCCCTGAGGAAAATCAAACTTGCGACGAGAAACCGAATATCATGACATTTGAAAACATCTACTTAATGTAACATATGAGGTAAATATTTATTAGCTACCATTCTTTTTTTTGAAATGTGTTTTCTATTAACAATAATACTGAAATATATAGGTGTGAATCATTGACTTTGAATATATTATGTATACTAGTATTTTAGCCCGTGCGAAGCTACGGGCGAGTCTAGAAATGTAGCTATCAAAAAATATTGTTTCCTACTTC
>JAQFYC010001560.1:0-32893 GCA_034694165.1 Tomocerus mixtus | reverse complement strand
TTTATAAGGATATTTATTACAATTGTGCAACATTACACTCACTCGGGCGGGCTGTATATAGTGGCTTGGCAGTTTTTCAATTTTTGTTGGAAAGCGAACATAGATATCAATGTGGAAGATTGCAGAGAATTTTAAGCTTTTTCAAAGATGTATGCAATATTGCATATATTGTAAGTAATAAAGTTCGTCTACTTTAAACTATTTTTAGCATAGTTGCAGCACAAGAGTAGAATTAATGTCTCGTACAATATTGAAAAGAACTTAAAATTCTCTATCAGTTGATATTGCATAGTATTGTTAGCTCAGTAAGTTTTACTAAGAATATAGAGAAGAAAATTCAAAAGGGTCCCTTGCCTGGAGGGTTCTATATGTCTACCACATATACTGTCACTATCCACGACCACAATGTAGACATACAACCTATGACTTGATATTCTAATATGTAATACATGTAAGAAGGCCCCGTTACGTAAAATTGCTTCATACTTTGTAGTGTGGGTGGGTGGTTAAACGCAGTTTAATTAACGAGTCATCAAGTTCCTCATTAACAATTCTCTTCACAATTTCCTCTGCTTTTCCTGAAACGACTGAATAGCTTGTTTCATTTTTTCAACTACTTATTACTTCCTAAACCGTGAACCTCATTAGGATTTCAAGGTAAGTATATCATTAAGCTGGGATTGCATTGGCGTTACCCATCGAAAGGCTTTTTTGCCTAGTTATTCTATATCATTGCAATTGACATATATGAGTACTGTAGTAAGAATAATGATCTGATGAACAGAGTAAAGTATAATTTTACTGCGTCATATTCGAGTATGACGCAGTAAAATTATACTTCACTCTGTTCATCAGAAATCAAGTTTCCACTAATATGTTTGCGACAATTATACCTAAAGTGTCCTCATCTGGATTCTCTCGCATTCCTTACCTCACCTACCTATATTAATCATTAATAGTCTTCACCGTCTTTATTTGATGGTTTTCTTCCAGACTAATTTTTAATAAGAAAAGAAACCTCGATTTGAGTTAGCTAAATATAATTGTCCAACAGTTTCATTAACATATAAAATTTAAAGCCTTCGGCCTAAATATTTTCTAGTATGTATGTAATTAAGATCGTGACATTTATTTATAATAAATGTCAACAATTAGTAAGCCGAAGCGGCTTTCCCAGATTTAGACTTGAATGTATCATTCAATGTCAACCTTGATTTCCCAGTTAGAGGAGCCATACTATGAAAACAGCTATTTTAAGCTCAGAACAAAAGGAAGCCATAAAGGAATATAATTGTATACGTTTTGTGCTTAAGTGCCCATATTATTTTTAGGGTAGTTTAAGTAATGTCTACACTTTACCAAAATGTAGAATGCTCTAATGATTTTTTGAGTATGAAATTAGAGTTTGGATATGTTTATGTGACATTTGATGATATTAAGCCCATTTTTCACATTTGATCCCTTTTGGAGAGTAGAATGGTAAAGAAGATGGAAAGCTGTAATAGAAGGTCGTAAATAGTTGGGATATCCCAGTTGGTATCTCTGCTGACAAGGACCAAATTGAAATGCTCCGAATTTAGTGTTGAGAGGGACTAGGAGTAAGAAGTTACATACATTGCATTACTTACTTCGATATCTTATATGCAATGTAGGACAAACTAAGGCTTTTGTTTTCTCCTGCTTTCTACTATTTATTTATTATTCTAGATAAGAAATGCATAAACAATGTGGAATTTGTTTTAGTGCCATGTCTTAGGCTAGGAATAGACAAGATCAGAGAGGAAGACAAACAGTAAGTGGAAATGACTGCGGAACGACCTACAAGCTTTTCTGCTTATGGAATATACTCCCTCGTGAACAAACAATGCGTTTCCCTTCATTTGCTTTATTATTCTGTTCGGACTGGCCTAAGTGGGCTGTAGTACTTTTATTTTAGTAGGTTGTTTTTCTGGTGGGATCCATAGGTTTATTGCTATTCTTAGTGCTTTGTGCTCGCATAAGAAAAATATGCCAATAGTTCGTCCATACGAGTTAACTGTTTGCGAAAGCTTTCAAAGGAATAAATAATGTAGGTAATTCTTTTAGCTACCTAGTTATACATACATGCTTATTTTTATGATTCCCGATGGACCCTGTAACAATTCCTTATAATATCTAATGTAAGCTCTAACTAACATTCTCAATGTGAATGTATACTTTTCTTGGTAATAATATTACTTGAATGAATCCAAGAGCTTTGTCTAGACAAACTGTTTCCTTTTCTTATCCTATACTGCAACTATAACATAAATGTACATACAGTAATCTCTAGAAACTACTCACATGTTATGTTATTGTCTGAATTCACATTTCTGTAACTGTAAGTATTATCTCATAGTAGTAACAAATAAATACGTTCCCACTACGATATGACACACAATTCTAAATGTTTGTATAGTAATATCAGTAATATGTATTAAACATAAACCTCAAAGCACATGTAGTAAATGTAACATGTACTATTTACAATCTCAAGGATATAATACTCGTGGGTATTTCGTATTGTATAAGGTTGAGGGACTAGAGCAAAGAAAACTATGTTAACTTATCGTAAGTTGAGAAAAACCTGAACTTGTATGTAGTTTCAGAGCGTTGAAGTTGAATGGATCCGTTAGTTACGTAAGAAGTCTTATAGCTACATTTATTAAGTACAGTATTCTTTACTCTAGTAGTCCAGTTAAAGGAAAGGCAATTATTGTAGTAAAGAGCATAAATTACAAATGGAATTGTTCCGGATTATGTGAGGGTCGCATTTTTGGCAAATGTCCCGTCCCAAGAAAATGGAAAAAGTATACTTTCACTTAAACACAATTTATTCTGATCTCGCCTTACTTATTCGCATAGTGAAGAGAAAAAGGAAATAAAGTTAAACAAAAAATGAGTGTGTATGTATGTAATGTTTTTGTGTATTTCTATCTATGTACTATATATAACGTCTAGTTTAGCGGATAAGACGCATTAAGGTCTAATAACTGAATTTATTAGGATAATTTATTCAATGGAAAACAGTTTTAAAAAATTCTTGAAGGACACGGTAAGAGCTAAAAGCTTACGTATACTCAAGCAGTGTGTAGTGTATTTTGTAAATAAATTATTTTTCTTGGCTTTGTGTCAATGTCAAAGTCAGTGCCACTTTTTTGGGGATGGAAATACTGGAAATAGTAACGCAATGACAATGGCAATGGCTAGACTGTATATAGCCTCGATCGTTCGAGGATACCATGTCAGATTGTGTTAATTCTAGTCTAGAGACAAAAATGTGTATGTACATGCGTGCTGTGTGAAAATAAAATAATGAAAGCTGACTTTCACTCTAGAAAGAAAGTTGAAAGCTTGTAGTAACTCAATTAAGTTGCTTTATCTTCTCTTTCTCTATCAGTTTGTAAGCGAGCAAAGAAGCGTAATTTAATTGTCGCCTACATAACCTTTCCTCTTGTTTTGAATCTCTAAATACATATAGTTGTAGTACAAATACATGGGTACGCGTACGTACTGTACGTAGGTAAGCACAGTTACAGTACTATAAAGACGCAGTGCATGATGATGATGCAATGTAGATACTAATTAAATTAAGTGAAGTGTGTTACATATAGTATGTAGTAGTAATTAAACAAGTTACATTTGCATAAAGGTTTAACACTTCTAGTTCCAGGCTCGAGACATCATTTATTTTAAGAGCTTGTCTTTTCGTAGTGCATAATAATATTTCTCGAAAAAGGTCTTCCTTTGTAATAAATCATAGCAATGTAATTATGTTATGATCATTATGTACAATTAGTCCCTCTCTGATTGAACTCGAAGGCTAAAAAGGGTCAATTCAAGTCAAACCTAAACAGCAGTCTAATAAATATAGCTGAATTATGAAAGAGAAAGTTTCCTGAAATAAAAGTGGGTAAGAATATTCATAAGCTTTCTACCAAATTCTCTTAACTTAGGTACTTATTGTAGGTTAATGTAAAATGTTATTACTGCCTTATGTCCACAAGACATAGTACACAGTGTTTTCCCACTCTTTATTTGTATTCATGAGCGAGTATCGCCATTTTGTTGATATTCATACTGCGTTCTTGTAAAAGATATAAAGTATTTACGGCGTATACTTATATAAGTACTAGCTAGATACACGCTTTTCTCCTGAATTTCTCGCTCTCTCTCGGTTTCATCAATAATAATTAAGTTGAATTGTGTAATAGTGCTGGAAAAGAGTACCCCTGGGGCACATTCTCAAATGCACTTCACTATTATATCCCTATTATGATGCATAGTAGTGCATTAGGCATTGTGGGATGGAATGGAACATATGTAATTCAGTATCTGTTCTGTGTCCTATGTAGTACAATTACCTTAAGGTAACTTAAAAATACGTACTTACTTACTGTGTTAGTATTCTACCACACTTTGTGCGATGTAACTAACTTATTGCACAATCATGCCTTACGTCAGGGAAAATTTCCATCTCCATGCATTTTACTTTTCCCTCCAGCACTGCCATGCCATGCCAAGTAAATTTACAATAGCAGGAAATGATGACGTAACCACACAGAAAAGAATGAACAGAATATTATAAAGTCCCAAATATATGTACATATAAATACTATAACTACGGGGAAAGAAAGTTTTCCAGTTGACTGTCCTTTTTCAGCATACAATTACAATCCATATTATCCATATCTCACCCGATAAGATGAAATACATACATACAATACAATGCTATCCTCTATCTATGTTAGAGCACTGAATTGAATTGCAGATTAAAGACAAAAGGATAATGCCTAAGTAAAGAGCCAAAGGATTGCCAAAAGTCGGGTTTCGATGGAATCTACAGTCCATGTATTTCTTCACAATTGCTTTCTCCCTTGGCTTTCTCCTATAAAGTATATATTGAATATTGTAGAGTGCCTATTGAATTGAATAGAAAATTTCAAGAATCGGGTTTGAATGGAAATAGATTGAAAACAATAGCAAAGTTTATTAAATGCCTTCAAGAGCAAAATGTAGAGTAAACAAAAGAAAGGGAATAAAAGATTGAATGTTGAAGTTGGACTTGGATTGTAGTTTTTGGTTGAGTTGCGTTGCGTTGAGTGGGTTATGGTGAGTTTAGTTTGGTTGAATTGACTTATAGTATGTTAAGTAAAGCAAAACAACAGAACTTGCCTCTCTTGACTTTGACTTCGCATACGTTACTTGTTAAAGGTGAAGGGCTAAGAACTTCTTCTTCTATCCTGTTTGGCTCAAGTGGGGAATGGAGTGATAGACAGAACTTCCAGGCGACTGACTGCTGGTTATAAATTTTGCAGTTGCCAATTTATCAGGAACTGTGTAGCTATACTATAAAAGACAAACTCACGATCAGCTCAGGTACATACTTACGCCTGTACATCACTAATCTTACATTTTGGCGAACCTACTCTCCTCAACAACAATTTACCTTGCCGAGTAAAGATACTATGTATTTATCCTAACTTGAGTGACTTCTGACTTCCTTCGTTAGTAGGATGGCTTCGTTTATATTAGAATACCTATATAAGTACTCGGAAAAGGATAATAGTATGAAGGTATGTTGTGTTGCATGTCTAAGAGACTTTTGGATAAATTGTCTTCTGGTTTTAGCTACAGATGCAGCTTTTCAAATATAAATGGTAGTAGAATCTTAAGTAAGTGAAACGGCAGGTAGTTCTCTCTAACCTTGCAATTGTGATACATACTCTTATAATATAGTAGGTTCTACTTATATGTCCTAGGCCCAGACTACTATTTCACTGGTACAGGAAACTCTTTGCCTTTCTCATGGGTACTAATATCCCCTGCTACCAGTAGCCAAAATATGCGTCGATAGATATTTTTTCGATATTAAGTATAATTTCTAAGGTTAAATTATGTAGATCATTGTGCCATAATCTTTTGTAGTTTGCTTTTTCTACAAAATTCCAAAACTATTTTAGCCACTTAAAGTTAAATGAAATTATTAGCGGATGCGTTTTGCATATAGTAGGAATTATTGTATGTAGCTAAATAAAAAATATGTGTTTAGAAGCCAATTACTTTCGCTTATGCCTACGACGCACTCAGGGAACTTATGTGCATTACCTAACTTATGAACTTAACTATAGTTAGAGAAATAAATATTTACAAAACGCTTACGTATGTACTATAGCGGTGCATGTGTAGTAGAAGTAGGTATTTCGATCATTTCTTAGTGAAGTAGAAATGGGTAGTGTTTATGTGAGTGGTTTAGTTAGTTGGTTGAGTGGATGTGGAAGTATGAGGGGCCTACATTTGTAATACTTACATTACATAATGGTACTCAATCTCCAACCTGTCCTTACCTTTACCTTGTGTGTCACTATCCCACAGTGAGTCCGTGAAATAAGTGGAGTGGAGTAGAAAGTCTGTGTTGTGTACTCTCATTTGTAAGACAAGAAGACGAGGAAGGCACTCACATACTTTCCGTCTTATGTACTCTATTCTTGTCTCTTTCTGTGAACATTTATTTGTGTTTATTATGCATGCTGACGTGAGTACTGAACATTTTCTATTGTTTCTTCTCGTTCTGTGTTCTTCTCTTCCACTACTATTATTTTCAGATAGCACTCCGACTGCGACGGAGATAGTTTCACTATCTTCGTAGTTATTCCTACTCCTGCTGTGACACATTTTATTTATTAACGGCATACATACAGACGCAACACTAGATACCAGATGCAAATGCGACGTATATTATCATGGCTACATGAAAACAGATAAGAATTGCGCGTAAATTCATTAGAATCAGCTTTACCAAACCAAGAGAAATAATTTTAGTAAGCTGGGAATGCATTTTAGATTGGGTACATCAATATTTACATATACTTAAATGTATGTTATGAGCATATTATACATGTACTATGTATTATGCAAAAAACCGTAGTAAGTTATTGATTCTCAATGCTAAGCACTTAAACGTACGTAGGTTCCAATCCAATCCAGTGACAGTGTACATGGACGTTTTATACGAATTGAAATACGCACCATTAAATACTGTTTGATAATTCTTGCCTTTAGAGTAACTATAGGGCTGTCACTAGGGTTTACCACGCCATTTCGGTCAGAATCGGAAAACCGAAATCATTCTAAAGTTTGAACACTTACAATTAATTAGACTCACTGCATATTCATTGTAAAAGTTAAGCATGAAGGTCTCCTTTGATATTCATGAAAATTCAAACGTAATTGCCTACTTTAAACTAACTTACTTTCTACTTAGGTGATAGGTTGTGCATTCAATTTCTGCAACTTTAGCGTTTGGGTGTTTCTACGATTTTTAGAGAAGGTGGAATAACGGTGAGATAGTAAATTGTGTAATGGTATTAAGGACAATGAAATAGATATCTAGGTTAGACAGACAAACTACCTGATTGTGGGACTACTGACTGTAGCTAACTTGTGAGATCAAAGGAAAATGAAGGAAGAAAGGGATTGCAAACGCTTCAGTAGGCGCAGACAGTTAAGTTAGGCACAGAGATAACACAATGCATAATCAATTGGCAAGAGTTCTTGCTTGTCTTCAAATCCCGTCAGAGCTCTCTCTCTCTCCAGGCTCCATGTCATTTTAATTAATTGGGAATTGTGTAACGAATCCGCAACTTCCATCCACAACCGCATCCTGCCAACTCACGTTGACATCCTTCCCAAGGCAAGCCATGCCATGCCATGCCACCCAAATATTTCGCTCAAGGAGACCGCTCGCTGATTAGCATGACATTAAGCTCAACTCATCACATGCCTCTAATGACAACAAATCTGTTTAATTTCTAAAAGACCGACATTTGGCTTCTGCTAATTTCCATTTCACAGCCAGGTAAACCATAGCACTCACTATATTCGGGTTTGAAATGTAGAACATGAATTCGTTCCTCTATATTGTGTCATACCTCCAGCCTAATCATGTTTGTTATCCAGAGCTTTCAGAAACTGTTTGCTAACATAATTAACATAGCATTACTGTTTCATAATGTTATTAGTTTCGACCATGTTATAAAAAAGTTGTACATAGATCTAAATTTTTACCCTTCAACCCATATACAGATTGCTCGAATCTACGCTAAAATATTGCTTATTTATTTTTGAGCACCTAAGTAGGTATGTGTTAGTATACTAGAAGTTTTATACACGTACTTTAACAATTATTATGCATAAAATGGTCTGTTGTTTTTGAGGGAACTTACATAGTTTTTCATTGATTAAAAAAGTTTTGGTGGTTTTACGGACTTTTAATAGACCACATATTTTGTTACAATCTTTCTTCCACCATGCTCTTTTTCCACGGTATGATAAATATTCAAAACAACAGCACAAGTTTAAAATAAAATAAAATAACAGCATATAGGTACGTAGATAATTAGTAGCATGTTTTGTACAAAATACTACTATAATGGAATGTTTGCCTTGGAATCACGTATATGACTTATCGACAATTTGTCAATGGTGAAAGTTTCTTATACGACAATTCATTGACACCACAAAAATAATTTGCTGCAATAGGTAATAGCAATCGGGTAGTCCTATAACTAAGAACCTAATTATAACTGTCACAAAATCTTCAATGATTAATAGTGGTGTAAAAAAGATATTTGTTACCTCATTGCATTTAACTCTAGCATTCAGTGTAATAATACATTCATGGTTAGCAAGTAACTGTATAAATAGTAAAATTATTCATAAAGCAGCCCCCTAGCTGCTTGATATCTGTAGTATTCGTTTTCTTACTTACATTTATATAACATGATGGAAGAATACCTACCTACTACCTAATGAATAGAAACATGCATGATACTTGCCACAGCTTGTGCGTAGAGAAACTAGTGATAAGTGGCTATCACAGTCCCCATAAGTATTTGGAATTCAATTAACATACGGGCTTTACTTTCTGTTTCAGATATGGAAGAACAATGTGTGGATCAACACATGCAGAAATTCGGATCCTATTGTTATCTCTTGGTTTCATTCCCTGCAGTGAGTTGGAAGACAGCTCATCAGATCTGCTCTTCGCTGAAAGTAAGTAAAATGCCTACCTGCATCTGTTCTATTCTGATCTACATACCGAACCTACGTACTTAACTTCAGCTACGTATTTGGGCAATTATGTAATGCGTCACATTTTGTTAAAAGTGAGATGATGTAAAGCAGAGACTGGAGGTAGAGTAGAGTAAGTAGTTAACATAACATAATGTACTTATACAGATATGCTCACTTCTACGTATCCAAAATCCAGATGAGCTGAGCCTACTTCTTTTATGTTAGGCAGTTACTCCAGTAATGTATGCATTTTGTGGTACAAAAGTTAAATTGTAGTTTGAATGGGAGATGTAGAGCAATCGATCATACTTGTATTCTATGTAGCTAGGAGACTAGGAGCTAATAAAAGTACTCATGCAGGGCAGACCAGGTTCTAATGTAAGTGATAGACTGCTGTGTACACTTACAATACAATGAACAACAAAGAAACCTAGTATGTAATAATGTACCTAGTACCTAGGTATCTGGAAAATAAATATGGCTCAATACTTTCTTCTTTATGGCCAAAAGTGTTATGTTGTAGTTGTATGTACTAGGTACACTGCATTTATGATGAGGAATATACTTTAGCAGTCAGTTATGTTTCTGAGTTTAGCTATTCATCAAAGTCAAGCCAAAATTACAGGCGAAACCACAAACTATCGTTCAACCAAAATTCTGGAGATATACGTATAAAGTATTCGACATGTTCCGTTCTATGTGTATTGATTTCGATTTATGGAATTTCCCTTTTCTGCGTGAGTGTAGTTATGTAAAAGAACTGCTTTTATGCAGTGCAGCTATGTTTAAGTTCAATACTGTCAATAACGATTAAAATTACATTCTGTATGTGTGGTGTTTGATATCAAATAAAGATAGACAAGACAAGGCACCTTACTTTTAATTCGTTTGGGTTCACTTCAAAGGATTCAATATTTAAATGTCATATCAATTTTAAAAGCAGTTATAATATAATTGCCTATCTTGCAATTGCTATTAAATGAATCACACAGCATGAAGACAATTTCTGTTGAACCTGACAGGGCTCCTATTTCAAAGTTTTCAATTTACAAAACTTGATAAACGCTCCGGAAAACTATAGGAAAGTAATGAATGAATAAATTATGGCTGAAAGTAGCAATTCCATCTCCAGGACGTATGTTTCTACTCATAATGGGAAACTACTAGGAAGCTAGGAAACAACCCAATAAAAGTAGGGAACAATGTCCTTTCTACTTTTGTAAATGTTGATGGTGGACACTTTTGTGACGCATTTACTTTGAAAAAATAATTTTTAAGCAAACTTTGATTGTGATGAAACTGATACCTACATATATATTCATTATGAAACAGATTTTGGTGTGTTTACATTATACTACCATTGACACTTTTGTAAACAAAAACGATTGTTCGCTTAGTTGATGAAGGATTATGACATTTTGCGTTATGGACGTAGTTTACAGTAAGCTAAGAAGCTGAAATGTAAACATTCCTGAGTAATGTTGTCAGTATAAAGTGGATTATCTTTTGCGATAGCAAACTTGTCGCTCATAGCTTTCACTTCGTCAGAAATCAAGCGAATAATATAGCAACGTAAACGTAAATCTCTAGTGTACTAAAACAAATACTCTGGAAGTTCCAATTCTAAGTCTTGAAAATTACACCTTTAAAAATTAAAAAATGACGATTTAAATTATTTAGTAACTGGGTCAGGCCAATTGTCTTTAATATTGGTTAAAAAATGATATCATTCTTTCTTGGCGAGCTGTTTTGAATGCGCACTAATCACTTTGGGAAAATTTTCCTTTCCCACATCGTTCAATATGATCCTAAGTGCTTTCTTCTGTGAAGATCTTACTACGCAATTAAAAGCTTTTACCACAAATCCATTAACCATTTTATAACTCCATTGCTTACCCTTCGTTGATTGCTATAGGTCAGCCTTGACATTACATAATTTTTACTATACTATCCATACCTACTTACTTTCTAGTTCTAGCCACTTTACTTTTGCTAACAAGTAAAATTCCTACTATGCCATAGAATTTTGCAAATGCTAAATGTTTATTTTTATTTGAATGAAAAAGAAATAACACGCGCCACGGGAATAAGATTATTTATTCAAGAGGAGGAGAGAATTGTAGGGCAGTAGACTAAGACTGGTGAGATTGAAATGGGAGGAATTTTATGTTATAATATATCAGTAGGTCGTGTAGGTAGGTAATTAAATTGATAAAAGAGTAGAGGAGGAAGCCCTGTTGAATTAATTGGTACATAAGATAGACGATGATAGTAATTAGTATGGATTGGATTGCTTTATCCCTTTACTTTCACTTGTATTTTATTTGGTAAAGGAAATAAACTGTTTTTGTCTGTGTATTGTTATTGTACCACTGTGCAAAGGGCACGGAGGATAGAAGTAAATAGAATTGCATTAAGTTGCACTATATTATCCGTGTTTATTTTTGTAGGGCAAATTGGCAAGCGTAGTGTCATTGGACGAATGGCATTTCCTTACACGTAATCTTGTTTCTGCTTCGGACTACGATAAAAAGTCACTTTACTGGCTGGGAGGATCTATCGACGAACGCAGTCAGTTGGTATGGGATGACCAGATGCCGTTCAATTTCTCAGGTACGTTCCTTTCTCCGTTCTTTTCTCGCCTATATTTATCTCTGGCTATACGACTGTAGACAGATAGGCATTTCCCATGTGATGGGATCCGGTGTACTGGAAGCTGTATTTTGTTTTCTAGTCCTACACATCTTGCTTTTGTCTATTCTCGAATCTAGTAGCTATGTGCTTGCCTTTATTTGTATTCTTCCTTTTACTTCTATTCTATTTCCCTATTACCGCAGGCTAACAACTGTTACTCGGCTATTATAATAGTATAGCCACTTGTTTTCCTGCTTTTTAAAAGAGCAGTGCTCAAAACGGGAATGTTCAGATTTTATCCAATCTGTAAATATTTTCAACAATTTGGAAAAAAGAATTTGAACTTACTTAATGAATACCTACGTACGAACTAAAAACTATGGTCACATAGTTTTGAATGACCTTTCCTTTTTCACATTCTTGTAAAACTTTCACCGTAGGCAATCTTACGGGGAATAAATGTAGTACTGATATATACCATTTGGGACTATAGATGATGTACACCCGAGCTTTCTCCTTAAGTCTTTCATTGTTGTACACTGTTAGCATTTGTGAATCAACATAAATACAACGTGGTGTATGCCATTTCAATTTTGCTACTTTCCAACTCAATAGCCAAGTATATTAAATAGTATGCATACGAAAAACTTACATTACAGAAAAATTATCATTTTGGACTCACAGTGAAAGTATTCGTGAAAGTTTTAAGTTCTGTTTCTATGCAAAACAGAAAAATAAAGTGATTCTATACTTACTATATAATCAGCGTAAGATTTTCAGTTAAATATGTTAACTGGAATTTTCACTTGATTTTTGTGAAAGTTTGAAATTATGATGGTAAAACTCGGTTTCTTCTGTTTGACACTGTAGTATAATGGTTTAAACTGGAAAGTAATATTTCTTTTTAGCTACCTATATATCTCACTGTCACAATTTTGTTACGTGTCCAAAACGATCCTGATGGAAACACTACGATGTCTCTATCTATCCGAGCTCCCCTTTCTCTTTTTATAGTTTGCTACACATGTCTCCCTCGACAGTAACTTGTTTTCCTACTTAAGAAATCTTTCGATTGCACGTACCGTACTGTGAAGAATGACAGAGTAGGTTAATATTACTACGTTGCGTTACATTTCTTCCGTAGTACGTAGTATAATGTGCTCCAAGAATAGAGAAACCATTAAGTCTGTTCAAAACTATCTTAATCTGTTCCTGACCGTAATACAATTCCTTTTAGGATGTAGTAGACGATCGACAATGTCCATAAACCTCTTTTCTTTTCCTGTCGATTTCCACGTATGTAATGTACCTAAGTGGCTATTGGAGTAAAATAAAATGTTAGACAATTTCTTTCTCTTTCTATTCTCCCAGAAAATGTTCACATCAACCACACGAATTCGAAAATTTGCAATAATTTTTATTACTTTACATTTGTTACTTACCAACTTAAAGTAAAAAGTGTCTAAAGGCTCGAATGCATTTTTCAGTTTTGTCAAAATGTAACAGTACTGTCTTATCGTTAGTATCTACTTACATCTGGACTGAAAAATAAACTATTTGATGGGCAGGCGGACAAATTCTTGCTTTAAGGGCAGCTAAACTTATGCCAAGTTTCCAAGAAAACAATTTTTTACACCAGGTCATTGTTCTCTTAAAAGACATTCTTACTTACCTCTAGTACTACTCTAGTCATTTTACAAACTGTTTTCGTCCTCGGAAGAACAAAATATGGATTGATTGGCAGATGGCACCGAGACGGACATTTTTTCTACAAGAGTCTAAGTATAAGCTTAAGAGAGAATAGTTACTTGTTATGCTACTTGTTTAAATCTTTATAGAATACTTAAGAGTGCAATTTTTTACCCCCACGGACGGTTTCAGCTCCTCATACATTGGAAAGTTTATTGAACAAGTTGTCAATAAGGAATCCATATAATTTTAGCACATGTGTCACAAATAGTAGGATATTACTATGTGAAAAGAGCAATTTAATTTTAATAATAAATTCTTTGAGTATGGTGTTCAGTCTGGTGCAAGATGCAGGATGGTTATTAGCTTGTAGAGTAAATGTATTGGTTTCATTTAAAATGCATTTATTTGTCTGCACATCGTAATTGGTGCATAACCGAAATTGCCTGCGATTTTCACTAAAAGTTGTTTTGAGGTCAACGAGCACCCCATGAATTCTAAACATGCTATTTTTGTACCTCCGTAAGTAGTACTTGTTTCAACCGAGCCTATCAAGACAAATCTATTTGTATTCGCAGGATTACCCAATGCAAAGTTATTTTATATTTGCAGCTTTTCATCCATCGGACTTGCAAACGATATCAGACTGGCGCTGTCTAAGTATTTACTGGCATGACTCAGGGAACAAAGGCGATTTTGCATGGAGGCTATCTGAATGTAGTCAGAACTCTGGATACATATGCAAGAAAAACACTCAAGGTAAGTGAGCGATTTAAATTAACTTTTTCCTTATTTACTTGAGTTCCACTCAGAGCCAATTAGCATCATCAATAAAAGTTGAAGTCAGGACAATTCCGTTCAGATACTTACACCACTTGCATACATAGGGCAAGCATACTATAAAGGTGCAAGTGGCCGAGTGCCTACTGTATGCTCCTTAAATATATACTTGCCCTTATATCAGTTGTAAGTAGGTACAAATCCAACTTCAATTGTATACTGAATATTTTATATTTAGCTACATACATATTATGCAATAGTGTACGTAGTACTCTACAGTGGGGATGTAAAATATTTAATAAGTACAAGATTTGCCCATTGACTTCTGATCTACGACTTATACCTACCTTTTGACTTTATTCGTTCTAATGCCTACATCGAAGAAAAAGTAAATTACTTATCATATACTTACTTAACAAGAATAAGTAGACATTTACAAATATTTTCACAACTTAGCGAAGAGAGCTACTAATTATTTACTTTGGAGGTTGAGTAAATAGGGAACACAAAATTGACATTCTCGATTAGGTAGCGCATAATTAAGTATTAACTTACTACAGTGTTTTTCTTTGTGTACTACATGAACCTGACATTGCGTAGCCAATTTCGATGAAAAATGTAGATAACGGTGATATTTTGGGAATTATTGCGTGCATTATGTGTACTCAGAGGGATAAAGACAACTTTCCCCGACAGTTTGTATATATTGTCATGAAAATGGATTTGTATGCTAGAAACTAAAAAAAGGAAGAATAAGATGGGACGATTTGACAAATGTTTGATGTTGATGTCGCTTTTATCTATGGACTCTTTCCGTTCCTTTGGGAGTAATTGCAGTTGCATTAGTATTGCAAATAGGAATAATGTACATTATAGGACTACATAGACATTACATAGACATTACATAGACACAGTTACCAAAGGTATGTTACTAACAAGGCAAGTACCTAGGTATAAGTAAAACATATTAGTACGTCGAAATGTCTACTTAAAGTTGTCCTTTACATTTATCTTGACTTGCAATCAGGGTTTCTTGCTTAACATTATATTTACTTACCATGCTTACTGTAGCCGCATGTAAGTGATAAGAGGAACAATACTTTGCCCAAGGATTTGACATTGGGAATAAAGAAATTCTTGGAATTTTTGCTTCAATAGCTTTCAATTATTTTCTTCGCGAATGTGTTCGTGTTCATGGTCATCTTTTAATGTAAGTAGTATATAGGTGCGGTATGAAATATCTGTAGGAGAAACTAATAATTTTCAGGTGAAAAGCCTTCTTTGGTCCAAAATAATTAGTTGTGTGTAGCATGTCTTTTCTTAGCCATTAATACTTAATATAATAGTACTTACAATCGATATAGTGGATATAGTCTTTGTGGCTGCATCATTGCGTGTGATGAAAAGTTTGCTTCACATTGGATACTTTTACAACATGCTTTTGTTAATTTAATATTTTACGTTTTCTTGTTGGGTCATAAATTCAAGTCTATAAGTGGAAAACGCATTATAAACTGTAGCTAAATAATTAATACTAAAGTCAAGACGAAAAGCATCTTAAGTAAGTAAACTGCAGCTGCAAGTCGTAAATACTAAAGCCAACGCTACTAATTCAAGTAGTGGTAATAGTATATGAATAATTCACTTGAGTTGTTAGCCTTGTTAAAGACATTAGTAAATAATTCGTTCAAAATATCAAAGAATATTCTTAAGGTGCAATGAAAGTTTGCATGGTTGATGGTTGCACTTTTGTTTATGTTGGCTTTTATATCCCGGAGTTAAGGACTATGAATCCCTAAGCCTAAAATTTTGTTTGCTGGTATCGTTTATGACTTTGTTGTGGTTTCACCCATTTTCGTTTCTACTTTAAATAAATAGGTTAGCATAACATTTGCCGTTTCCCATGTACCTTTTGGAAATGACTGTTGCATCACATCTGAAGGAACTACATAATAAAATTATACGTAAATGCATAGAGCGCTTATGATATTTTAATATTTGGCCTTCGATGAATAAAGTTGAGAATCCACAGAAGAGTAATTAACAACGCTTCCAGAATAGAAATAGAAATGTTCATGCATACATAAGTTTAAGGCACGGTGCAATTTTTAGTTTACGCATTTGTCACATTTAAAAAGAATTGTCATGTCACTGTCGAGCAAAAACTGGCAAAAAGGAGATTCCCAGAAAATCAATAAATAGCTTTGTGTCATTCCACTTTCACAGCCGTCAGCATCACATTTTAAATTTTTGCTATGTCAAAGTACAGTCGCATCCCTTTCAGCTTTTGAATTTGAATGTACCATTACCATTTGCAGACTTTGCATTTTGCATTACACTTACATTCGTCTGCAAAGAAATCCATTATATAAGGTTGCAACACAATAGCGAGTCAGTGACACATTTAGTTATGTATCTGGTAGTAGGATAGCATCTAAAGTATTCTTATTGTGCATTAAGTAAAGTGTTATGTACTATACTTTTGTAGGTATGCATATCTTTAATGTGTACATGCTTATATTCAAGGAAAAATGATTATATAGGTATGAATTTGTTTACGTACTCGAAACTGTTAAGAGATCAAAGTAAAGGTGAAGTAAAGAGCATTCAGCACTCGACTCTTTTATCATTTCTCAGTTTGTCTGTTTCCTATTTCCCTATTTGTACTTTGGCTTTGAGTATAGTCTGATATTTATTTGGACTCTTTCTCAGGGCACACCATTGCCATGAATTTAGAGTCGAAGACGACTATACAAATCATTGTTAAACATAAATTCGTTGTGTAATTTCTTTGAAGCATTTCTTTGCAATTATATTTTTCTATTTCTTTGTAAAACGTTGGACAACAGAAACATAGTCAGGTAACGTGCACATACAATTATATGTATAGGCATTACACTCTTATTTGCAGTGCACGTTTTCTTTTAGGCCTATATCATTAAATTGCTGTTCTTTGAAAAGGTATAATTGTTTAATACGTAACAATTATAGGGAAAGCTATACGTAAGTATTATTACTGTTTACATTGCTTGGCCAAATGGAAAATGGAAAAATGAACATAAAAAATTCATCGAAAAAGAATCATTAAGAAAACTTCAAACCCGAGATTTGGCCAAATGTTAATTGATATAAAAACTTTTTGATCTCTTATATAATTTCTGTATTGAACAAGCAATGCAATGAAAAATGAAAGTAGCGCAAGTACATAAATGTAATCATTTACAATAAATGTTATGTTTGTACATATGTGTACATAATGTCATGTACGCTAATAATGGTTTGTTTTGTTCCCCAAGACGAAGCAGAGATACTTTGCATAATTGGGTCATAAAAATAATAATCCATAATTTTAACATAAAGGTAAAGGACAAGGTTGAAAGTTTCAAGTGTGTTTGCTCAAGCTCTAAGTTCAGAGCCTGTTTTACCGCACTTTACACCGAAGGCAAGCGAGTCACCTTACTCACTCCAATGAGCCCAGTCGTATTTTTAGGATAGGCAGCTTTTTATGGAATTTATTACATAATGTACAATAAGCTCTGTATATGTGGACGTTGACATGCTTACGTGGGTATCTAGTATCTATATCTAATGCCAAGCCCAAGCACATGAAGAATTTAGCATTCTACAATCAGCAATGCCACGTCATCATATCTTAATACATAAAGCACGGATGGAAGCTGAGGCGTGTGGTATAAGATTTAACAGTATGTATAAACGTAAGCCTATAGCGTGAATTTAGTTGGTAGTTTCTGTAACTGTAAATAGGATCATTAGAAACCGCTGCGTAAATTGTACTTAATGATGTAGATACACGTACAGGGATTATGAGAGCAAATTAGTATCTAGACGCTTTAGAAATTAGAAGTAGACTAAATACCATTTGATTGTATGTTTTACAGCTGAAATGCATAACGCCTTAAACCGAACGTATTCTGGAACGGGAGGGAAGCTTACCTCGGTCAATTATCCCACTAATTACTACAACAATTTGAACTACGCTAGTCTCCTAATCGCCCCACAAGGGACACAAATCGTCGTCCGGTTCCTGCATCTTGATGTAGAGGCTCAAGATGATTGTCTCTACGACTTTGTTGAAATTATTGATCGGAAAACACGAAATTCTACCCGCTTTTGTGGCTCGTATCAAGCACAGGATTTGGCAAAGTAAGTTCTTCCTTTGCGAAACTTTGCTACGCACACACCTACATACTTAACTATTTCTCTCATGTCTCTCCACCTTTTTGGAAAACTTGTGTAGGATTTCACCTGTTGTACCCTTGAAAAGTTCCTTTCTGGCACAAACCATATGGATAGCATTATATATCTCTCTATTATATTATGTTGCACTATATATTACATACATATATGTTTGTAAGGCCTTTCATGTCTCGCCAGCACAACAAACTATTGCAGAATCAAAGTATTACAGAATACAACAGGGAAAGTTTTAAGCCTCCCCTTTTGACAAAATGTTGTTTAATGTACAATAAGGCTCCCATAAATCCTATTATTTGTTGGTAAATACATTATCTACTAGAGTAAACTACTTCCCATTCAAATACATGAATTGTATTGGTAGTTGCATTTGCATAGAAAAAAGTAACCTTCGAGTAAAGAAACAATAAGATTTAAATTAAATAGGTCACCCTTTCACATAATACATATATGTATACAAATGCGTTGAATGTAATACATTCACAGAAGTAACTACTAGCCTCACTAGCAAGCGAAATTTTGTATTCTTCATTGTTAATGTCATTAGCCGCTTTTACATATTTATGTATTTTTATTTATGTGTATCTGTAATTGTTCTTTCATAGAAATAACCTTTATCATTCTCATTATATATTTATGTGGACCCGACGCAGTAAGCAATTTAGGCAGGAAGGACTAATCTGTGCAAAGGGTTACAAAACTATTCACTAGTCCAGACACTAACTATAAACTATGTACAGATAGAAATGGATCATTACATATAATAATCACACAATGCAATACAACATTTCATTATTACTTCCAAACTAAAAGTTAACTTACCAATATAACCAGTTGTAGCGCTTAAAAGAAAAAAATTTCGTAGAAAAGCCCATTATGCAATTTACTTTTTTTCATTAAGCAATAAGTATAGCATTATTGTTTTCCTTTTTTATCTCATTCTTGCGCCTTTGACGTTGTGAACAGAGAAATGTAATGGAGTTCTTTCTAAAATGTAGTTCTTAAGTAATACCTTATTGTTCTAAACATTATTATTCTCTTAGAACAAGCAAAAGTTTTCCTAAAAATCGAACGACAGAATATCGTCATTAAAAGTTATTACTTTTTTGCATAATACTGTTACATAATATAGCACAAGTTAATTCACAACAGTTAGGTATCTTATACTAAACCTTAATATGCGATCAGTGGGACTTATTATTGGAGCATTTTACATATTTCATCATTTTCGTTACTATTTAATACAGATTGAGATAGCGATCAACATACATTTACATAGAAATTCATGATCAATTTCATTAAGACTTATTATATTTCCTTGTGTCCCTAATTATTATCTCCTGTAATTGTCAAGAAAGTTAAAACAACCGATTATGACGTTTTTAATACAATTTATATTGTATAGGCATGCACAATTATACGGCTTTCTATAGTTTACAACACGTATACATACAATTACATGAAAATATTTGCTCTATTTAAAAGTATATGGTAGTGACATATTATTGTGGTATACTAATTGTCTTTAGTTAAAAGACGAATAATACTTATTTACAGTTGTAAACAAGGCCATGTTTTTAATGTTTTTAAGAGACTTTTTGAATGGATGTAAAAACGGTAAAATGCTACACAATGGTTACGGCTAATATATAATGAAAAACTGCGTAGTAGAACCAATATTCCCCCTTGTATTAATATCAGCTACACGAACATGAATAGTTACAAAGGCTATACTACTGTGAACTACTTAGCTGTAATGTGCCCTCGCTGTTCTTTTCATTAATTATTATCTATGCCTCTCTAGAAAGGGAATTACTTTGTTTACATTACAATTCTAGTTCGTAGTTTATTGTTCGTTTCAGACACATTTTACTTATCTTTTCCTAGTGAAGCATAACAAGATCCCTTTTAACTAAAGACGCAACACGTTCTTCATCCTTTCTAATTGTTTCTACAGGGGTCTCTAGATTCCAAGAATTTGCTTACGCTATTTCCCTGACTAGATAAATTTCATTTGAAAATGTGTTGTTTGTTCAACGTAAGGTAGTGAACGTGTACGTAATGCCAAAAAGCTTTCAAGCAAATCAAGAAATACTTTCTCAGCTAAATGAAACTACATGGATTTGCTATTTTGTAAATGAACGAAACAAGTTTTCCTATGAATTGTGAATTTGTGTGAGATGATGATACGGATGCGACAGGAACCCTAAAAGTAGATATACTATAACGTACACATACAGCTCTTATACTACATAGACGGTACATAAATACAACCAACGGCACAGCTCCGTAAACAATATCAGAAACATAACGTTTCGCAATCTCTGTATTATGTTCTATATCTACTATTATATCTGTGTTGGTATAAAGAGTATATTTTCACTATACCTGTAGCAAAATAGCAATATTTATACACAGTACTGTGAGATTCAAAGTAAACCATCCTCTTGCTGTTGTAAACTGTCAAAATTATTGTAGATACTACATATTAAAAGAAAAGAAAATTGAAGTATCTGTGCATGCTTTCACCCTTGGGCCCTTGGGTATTAAGTATCTGTAAAAGTACATACATTGTGGCGAAAATGTTCAAAATAGATATAAATACTTAGTATGTATCACATTGGTGAAAGTAAATAGCGGTGAAACCATAGTGCTCCTCATCTTGTGATCCGTACTGTACATTTATTTGAGTTTCACGAATGTTTGGATAAATGAATATACAGACAACGGAGCGCTATGTACTATGAAAGTAAACATACTAAATCAATATGTGTGTACCTACCGGTAAATGAACTCTTAGACGTAATACGCACGTTTTCAACCTTTAGCGAGTACCAATTATTATTTTATACATGGTACATGACATGTAGAATATCTTCTATGTTTATGAAAATTGTGCAAGCTTATATTTTTACTGATTGACAGATTGGACTACGTGTCAAGCTCAAACGAAGTAACACTCTTGTTCCATTCGGATTTCTCTGAGACAAGTAGTGGGTTTGAAATACAATGGACAGCAGTGGATGTCAAGGGGTGCATGGCTGGCAAGACAATTCTCACGGGAATCGGAGATGGATTCCCTTTGCATGATGCTACAGTTCATACACCGAATTTTCCACATTTCAATCTACCGAGAATTGACTGTGTGTACACGATTGTTGCCCCAGGTTAGCCGACTATGTAGCTTTTGCTTCCTTTACTGAAGTTACCTTCATGTGTATATACAGGGTGCTTTTTGATAATTTGACATAGGCATTCAACGCAAAGGGACTTTCCCTTACAAATCTTTCACCCCGTAGAATCATAGTTATATAAGTTCTGTATTTGTTGTCCGTGAAGCATAAAGTGGGTTGATTCGTTATTGCAAAATTTATTTACAAATCCATAGCATAAGTATCCTAGAAGAGAAAGTTAAGTAGAATTCTACTGATATACCTAAACAGCCAGTATTACTGACAAATTCAATATTTTGTTCTAAACTGAGTAGCCTTTTCAATCAATTTATTACCTTGCACTTGCAAATAAAGTGTTCTGAAAATTTCTACGCAAGTGAAATTTCCTAGAATTACTTTATATACGTATATTATGAGAATCATATGCTTGCTATGTAAATACGTACTTATGCCAGTCAAAACTGTACTTGTAGGTTGTATGCCTACCTATTACAAATATACTTACAGTGAGGATGAGGAACCGTGGGTTAGGGCAAACGTGTGAATAGAATGCAGTTTGCCATTACCACTGTCATTTGAGAAAGAGAGTATCTGTATATAGAAACAACGATGCCCTTGAAAACTAAACGATCTTTCACTTTCACTCTGATTTACATTCACTTGCAAGATATCGTTCCCAAACAATGTTGCAATTTGTTTACCATTCTGATGCACTTACACTTGATATATGTATTGTACACGTTAATTGCTGTCAGCTTGCGTCACTTTCTACTTTTCGTGTACATTTCGTAGCTTTCAGAGATTACTACTCTTATAATTTGTAAGTATAATGTACAATGTATACATATATCCACTGCTAAACAAATATTGTTCTTGTGAGATGGTGCGATAAAGCTCGAAATATATTTTGTTTAGTTTTGAAAGTAAGAAAAGTTATAGCTACTTGTTTGAACAAAATGGAGAGGACAGATGTGCTCTTTTCTTTGATAAACATCTTGATAAATTGCTCTTGTGCAAATAGTTATCTGTTAAATTAGTTTTTGACATCTAGGAGTAGGTGCCTCTAATTTATTTCGTGCTGCATTGTATCAGTCGTTATTCCAAGAATATATTCCTTATTTAGCCATTTTTCAGTATTGCTCCCTGCTGTACATAAGGTAAATATCTAAATATGTACAGTATTTGGTAATTTTTATATGAAATTATACTTACTACATATGTTGCAAATTACAAACCTCGGGATGAAGAAAGTTGCATTGGAGGCATTAATCTGTGTACGACAAAATTCAAATGAAGATGAATGACTTTTTTAGTGAAAAAGCGTAGCTACTATTGATTGATTAGTGTGGTGAAGTTGGTAAGTAAATTAACTTGTGGTGTATAATCAAATAGGTAGACTTGCATGTACTATAATGCTTGAAGAATCCCACAAAGTTTTACTAGAAAAACTTTCTCTAGCCGAAAAGTTTATTTCCATACTGTTTTTTGCTTTATTGACAACACTTTTATAATTTATAGTACTAATGGGTTAATAAGGAGGTATTTGGAACGTTCTTAGTCCATTGGATTTGTTTTCCTTGTCTAACGATCATTTTGTTTGTATGTTTTCACAGCGGGACAAAGAATCTGGCTTAGTTTTCAAATTTTCGAGTTAGGACGTTCGGATAGCAGGAAGGATTGTCGTCAGCAGGATCACGTTGTCATCGACTTAGATGGAGGTGTGAGCTCTGATGCAATCCAGACCTCGGGAGGAAATCCCATCACCGCAAATGCTAATGAAATTATTTTGTGTGGGAATCTGAGCTCGACTCCATTTCAAACATCGTTCGTCTCCCTCCGAGAGAAGATCAGGATAAGTGTATTTTCTCCAGAGGGAAAAACAGGTCGTGGATTTCTCGGTAGGTTTAAGGCGATTCCAACAGCTTTAAGAGAAACTTTGCCCATGGCTACATCCCCGAATAGCTCCGTGTCTCTCACTTCTCTGAATTACCCATTGAGCCCACCTTATTGGACCAATTTCACTGTGGCACTCCAGTCCCCACCAAATTACGTGCTTTCCCTCAGAGTTCAAGGAAATACTTACCCAAATTGTCAGAGGAAGGTTAAGTCATTTCTCGAAATTCGGGATCCGTACGTCGGGAATAATGGAAGTGTATGGATTATTTGTCAACCTACTGAAACGGAGCTTAGCGATCCATTCGGCTCCTCTAGTGCAGACGAATACTCTTTTGACTCTGACTTTGACTCAAACATTAAACGCCAAGATATCAAAACTAATGTTAATAAAGTGGAGCAGACTATTTCAGGAATTGGCTCGGCAATATTATACCACTCTACCTTTAACCGACTTGACATCAAGCAAGTTTACGCACCTGGATTCAGAGGAAATAAGTGGAATGCTGAGATCATTACAAGCTTAGGTATGTCATTTATTACGAGTTCCTAAGTTCTCCCATTAAAACCATTGGCTCTTATTATTGGGTAAGCTAAGTTAAGTAGGCCTACTGTTTAACACATTATTTGAGACTAGCAGGACAGGTCAGTTATTCCTGAAATTGACGATGCTTTTTTTACACTGTGGACAACGAAATATCTTAATTTACTGGAACGAAATATTATTGTGTTATTAAGAAAGTTACCTAATTATAAAATTCATATTATTTCTTTGTTTACTTTCCATAAGCTACTTACTGTACAGACAAATAACTCATATTTTTGTACGTGTCAAGAATAATTTGATAAAAAGAGATTCCAAGTATTTAAACATATAATGTAAATACAACTTGGAAGTTGTGAATACGCTTTCCTTCTCATACTTATCCCAAAAGTAGGAAATTACATGCAAACATGTATTACATATTAACAGTAAAAAATTCTACTTTTGTGCCTATATATTACAATTCATTCAAGAGATTGGAGTTTGAATTGGAAACTTTTTTATCCTTCAAGTTTCTCACGTTCCCTGTTTCATTAATTCAATGCATTAACTACTAGTAGGTAATATATACGAGTGTTTTTCTGCAGACGAGAACTTCCGTGCTAAAGTTATCGCTGGAGGTGACAGTCTTCTGCTGTTGAATGCCTGCTCACCGAATCCTTGTGCAAATGGAGGATCATGTGTTACTGACGGAAACAAACACATTTGTCGATGTCAAGCACCATTTACAGGTCAATTTTTTACATTTTACACGCATACGTTTAGTAAACGGGCTTTAATTGTTTTATGTTTTGCAACATGTAAAGATATTATGTGGTCTTATACTTTGCATAATTGTTTATATATAGGTCCGTTTTGTGGGCTGAGTTTATGTGACTTGAATCCTTGTTTATTTGGGGAATGCATTATTGAACATAAATCATTCCGATGCCAATGTCAACTGGGATATGGAGGAGATCGATGTGACCGCAGAAGAAAGCCGTGTGATGAAGTACCTTGCAGTGGGCATGGGGACTGCCAAGAAGTTAACAAAACGTCCTATCAATGTATTTGCCACGCATGGTGGGAAGGTTGGTTCTTCGAATACTAAAACACATTTCAAATGTGACTGTAATTAATTTAGTATTGATTTTTTTTAGATAATAGGTGTTTGTGGCAATAATTTCCTGTTTTATTGATCCTTATTGGTATTCCTAATGTCATTCCCTGTTAATACGTTACAATTGTTTAATATTGTATGTATTTTGGGCAAAATACATGTACAAACTGATATAAAGTAACTAAATATTTCCTAACAATGAGTAAATAAGGCCTATACTATATAGTTATATATAATAGTTCTAATATCGCCGTAGTAGAATAGCTTACTCAATCAAAATGTCGAGAAAGCATCCCTTTCAGGTGATTCCTAAAAGCTCGGCAATTTCCTTCCTCGTAAGTATGGCCGGTTTTGGATCACTTTTACTTTTTTGCTTTTACCTCGTCGTGTACTATTTCTTACATTGTTCAAATGTAGCACACCTTTTGTTCTTCCTTGTTTCTTTCTTCTTGGCTTACCACGCTGGTCTTTTCCTGACATGGAAAATCCATATACGTAAGAATGCACATAAATAGGAAAGGTAAGGTAAGGCAAGTCTGAGGCAATCCATCATTCTTAAGATAACTTCTTCCTTATTCCGGTCCTTTCACGTGCTACATAACACTAACACAAGGTGCTATTTGCCACATTGAGTATTGTAGGTACACACAGAATTTTATTCTATACAGAAAAGAACTTAACACAGACAGAGACTCCCTAAGACATATTATGTTTCGTAAGTGCAACAACATTCTTCCTCTTTGTTTACTCTGGCGATATTGTTTTTCGATCCTTCGAAGAAACGATGACTTTCTCTAGAAGGCGAGACACGAGAAATGGCGAACAATCACACATACTTACAACATAGTAGATAGTAAAAGGGTAAAAGTAAAAGTGTTTTTCTCCCTGGCTTTCTCCTGTGATAATGTCTTTATTATTTTCTTTGCCTTTCTACTTACTAACTTATTTTCACTTCATATTACATTATCTAATTTAACTAGAAAATAGTTTTATCTTTATTTGTGTAGAAGGAAGTCCACTTCTAGCGCAAGTGAAAGTTAGTGAAAGTAATATGATGCATGGTAAGTAGAAAAACAAGTCTGCTAAAGGCGAAAAGTGTAGCTAAAAGAAAATTATTATTAAAAACGAAGATGGGTAATTAAAGTATAGTAAGTAAAAGTTTATATGTGGAAAGTATGAAGCCCAGAGCCAAATTAATACAAAGCCCACCATTCTCCATACATTTCAATGCCTGTAGTTTATGCATTTGAATGCAGAATGCAGGCATTTGGGTGAAAGTAATATGTCTTATGAATAAATGCGAAAAAGCGAGGGCAGCCTATGCAATCTTTTAAAATGACGATGTATTGACTAAGTAATATATGGGGCAGCTTTAGTAAGATGTTCCGTGCGACAAAAGTGCAAATGTCTGTTAGGACTGCATTAAAGTCAACTAAAATTGCCCATAATTTCCGCCACTATTCACAGACGCAATAAAAATCAATCGATGCTGCCATACCATGCTATCAGGCCAGCGCATTTTAATATTAAGCGTAATAGTGTAATGCAAAACTCCTTCCCTCTCATTGTAGATAAAGTAAGTCGCTCATTAGGAATATTGTTAGTTTATTGCATTTCATGCCTACAGGGGACTATTTCCTTTTCCCATAACACTTAAGATGATAAGATTTATATTTCGCAAAGGTCTGTTTCACTTAATTAGGTCAGGTTCAGCCTACTGGAACAAGAATTTCAAAGCAAAACCGCTTTCTTAAGGTTTCCTATTGGGATATGGAAAATTACTTCATGTTTTAGCGGACACTCGATTTCTGTTGGACTACTGTTAACTTCTAAATATTATGGGACAAAATATAACACCTAAATATTTTTCTAGTCTGCAAAAAAAAATATATATAGGGCTCCCAGTCTTTTGTTGTGGTTGACAGTTTGTCGACTCTACAAAAATTAATTAATGTATGATCCGTATTTCGTCAACTGTTTAAAAAAATGTCATTGAAGCAGCCAGGGAGCAAGATATATATAAAATAATTTGCTTTCTCTTTTTGCATTGAAACACCATTTAATATTTTCACTAATATTCTAAAACTCGAAATGACAGTGTTGGTGAAAGTTTTAAATACTATTTCTATGTAGAAAGGGAAAGAAACTTATTCCTTATTTACTTGTTTCCCCATAATAAAATCAACACAAACCAAATTAATATTTTTCCAGAATCTAAAATATCAAGTGCAGTTATGAATGAAGTTTTCTCTCAAGGTTTCAATTGTAAAAAGTTATTTCCAAGACATAAGAGCTCTTTTACGAGCCAAATTAATTCAATACTTTCTATACTTATATCTGTTGTACTAATTTGCATTGATTGATTAAGAGTGTTTTACGAAATTAGGTGCTGAAAGTATAGTATACAGTATACTCTATACATAGATGTATACACAATAGCTAATATGCTGAGGGATATTACTATAAAGAAGTCTTGTGTTTTTGTCAGGTCCTCAATGTGAAGCCCGAATGCTGCACATTCCTTATAAGCCATTATCACAGCGAATGCTACAAGAGCCATTCTGGCTCGGCCTCATCACCGTCACTGCAGTTCTCGGAGTGATCGGTCTTATTTGGTGTCTCAAACGACATTTCCCTGAGAAACTGGAAAAGCTCTTGAACGAAGACCCGGATCGAAATCGTGGCATTTCATGGGGTACGCCTGCTTTTACTCTATTGAAATTTTGTTCTATTCTTTCTAGAAATAGAACGAATAACCTTTTCTTTTCCAACTTTCTACTACTATGTACTACTTATTATAATATTCTAATACTATCTTTCTTTAACTATCTATTTACTTTCTCTTTAATATCTTTTCTAAATACTTACTTCTATACTAAACTAGTTACATATACGTATATATACTTATTATTATAAAACTGCACTGTGTCTAGACTAGAGCGATGTATGTATAATGCTAAGTATGCATTTTTGATGGCATTTTGTTACATGGTATGAACACAAATTTGCAAAAGACTGCATGAACCGCAATTAACGTGCATTCCTTGTTATGGCCTTGCTTAAACTTTCATGCATTGTCTTCCAGCTCCAGCTGCCCATATCATGCTCCGTTGTAGTTTCGTCGAATCGGTGCATCGATAGTTATTTAATTTATCTCTATAGGAAGGTAGACAATTTCCGATCTATATATGAAGTAGATACTTAGGTAAGTAGTAGGTAAGTAGTATTATCAGTATTTTCAGTTAGTGCATGTGTATGTAAACGTGAACGTGATGTGGCGTGATATAGAAATAATAGATATTTATGCGGGCCTCCTGCATAGTCCACGTACATAGAATTACTACGAGGATATTCAATATAAGTAGTAAGCGAGTACCTCTTTAGCAAATAGTATCAGGAAGAAAATTGCTACTAGAAACTGGGAACAACATGATTGTCCCCATGCACACGTGTTCATCTAAAACTTATACGGTATCTAATTAAATTAAACCATTAAAGGTTCATACAAGCCTGTTTCTATTAGAAATACTTTGGCAATTAGGTGATTGGGAATTCCAATTCAATTTGCTGTATACACAAAACAAGGATATATTTAGATATAAACAGTAAACATAGTTGCAACCTGCAAGAGGATTAAATGTTTAATTCGTAGTCACCACGAACCTTAACTGGTCATTACAATTATAATTCCACAATACATACAGTAGACAGGGACTCTAGTGAGTCACAGCAAATAGATCATTTAGGTGCTTTTTTTTCCACACGTTAACAACGGAATATAATTCTTTCATTTTTTGTTAGGTTCTTACTTAGCTAACAACTAAACTTAACATACGACAATTGCATTTATAAATACATCATTTATAAGCATTAAAGTAAGAGAATGTGAGTGCAAGCTAATGACAGTTTTAACGTATATTGTATTGGAAATCCTGAAAGTGGCTAGTCATTTTCCAATTATGATTAACACTGCAGATCCTAGTGTTAATTTAAATGGAATACTAGTAATAGAATACTATATAGGAAAAAGTCTTTGGCGGTGGTGTTTTTGGCATGATTACGTTAATTAACTTTATAATATAGGTACATGAAGCATTTTCATATACATTGAGAGAATGTAAGATTGAGAAAAATCCAATTAAAATATAATATTATTTATCGTGTCGAATTTCTGTATATATTTTACATGGTCAGATATAAAATATGCAGGGAGTTTCGGGTATTAAGATCAAGACAATATTTTCTGAAACTTTGATTCGGGTACCATGAAAATCTGAAAAATCGTTAGCTGATAGACTTTGCTTGCTTGGTTTGAAATTGACTCACAGATTATGATATAAAAAGTAGTAATGCTCGGAGAGTTATCACCTCTGTGTAGGTGTACTCGTCATGTAACTTGTGTATGCATTATCGGATTATTTAAAGAGTGTCTTACATTAAGATAAGCAGTAGCAAAAAGTTTCTCGATAGTGCTTTCTACTAATAAATACATAAAATTGACCAAAAACTATGTGTATACAATAGTTAATAGTTGCCTCCGCCAAGAGGATTATATGATATAGATATAGTAATATGCATTTAGTATAGTATAGCAAAATTAGAATAGTACTACTTAGCTAAATTGCGCAACATTTTCAACTGCCTTGATGCTTTATAAAAGTAAAATACTAATATACGTCCAAAAGACAGAATACATATTATACACTAATCTTAGAAAGCACAAGTTGAAAATTATAAAATCGTTGCGCTCAATTACTCACCAATTTAGTTCGTTAAGAAGCCCGAAGATTTCATTTTGGTCGTACCTATGTAGTGTACCTATGTAAATTATGTGAATTACTTAGATCGTCAACCAAGCCGGAAAATGAATAGTAAACCAGAGCCTATTCAATCTATTCTGTCTCCTACAACTATACCTACTTCAAATACTAGAATAGGTAAGGGCCTAAAATTAAAAATTCAGCCTACATAACTGCTTAACCAATTTTAGCCATTAAAAACCGTCATCCAATGCTAAATAGCTTCCAAAATTGGAATAAAGTTGCGATTTGAATAATGTAAAAGCATTCCTGTTCCTTCTGCTAAGTATAAGCAGGTGCCTATGTAAATATATACAAACAAATGTAAATGGTAAGTAGGTGAACTGAACTGAATGTAGGCTAAAGACATGTTTAGCTATTTAATCACCCTGCTCCTTTATTTTGGATAGCAAAGCAAACAAACAAGAGAAGAGAAAACTAGACGGTTGAGTAGAAACGATGAGAACTTTTTGCTCTTTTGTGATATTCCCCCTTCATCTGTGTCACTGGAAATAAGCTAGGAGATAAACGGAAAATTAGTCTCTGTCTTAGTAAAAGTACCTATAGAGTTGTTCTTGTTATGCTGGAAATACTGTATCTGTCTGTATCTATTCTATCCTACTTTTCAGTACAGTAGAGAAAGCATTCATACACTACACTCAATCCAAAGACAAAACAAACTGTGTGCCTTCACACCACAATTCACAAAATGTATGTACATACGTAATGAGATGATATAGTTTATCTGTAACCTGTAGTATCTTTAATGGTATATATTTACATATGTAAAACTGTTGTAATCCCACTGTTACATACATTAGAGTACAAATAGTTACAAGTAAACTTTACAAGTAGTTACTTAGTTTTGTGTCATTGTACCTAATGAATAGTTTAGTAGATTTACAACATTAGGTACTTAGTTATCTCGTGTCATGCCAATTAAGTAGTACAAATAGTAAATACCTCTGATGTAGAAGCATCCTAAATAGAAACGTATTTTAGCATAGGAATTTATTATAGTATAGTATATTTAGTACTTAAATAGTCTTATATTTACTCTGTAGTTGTAAATGGGGCGCCGCTTCCTCTAACAATGCCCGTTTTGCATGGAATGTCAATGTTAACCCTTTTGTAATGTATTTTTGCATTCTAGTAATGTGTGTAAGCTCAAACCTTATTAATTAGGTCCGTGTACCTATATATTCTGTATACTTAACATTAGTTAGGCCCCTTTATTACCCACATCTAATATTTACTTATCGTTAGTACTCATTTTGTGCTGTTTACCTACATACTATTTATACAATTTGTTAAATAGACGCTTCCTTTGTCTATCCAGCACGAAAGTCAATTTGGGTTTGATTCATTCGATTGAACTGTATTGACATTTTTCTATTTTCTTCTATTAAGTTCGTTTGGTCCATGTTGTTCTCTATGTCTATCTCTAGTGGTCACTCGCCCACAAGAATGAATGTTGTCCATGTTGTTGTCCACCTGCACATCTTGACTCTCTCAAAACACACAAACTCTTACACACGAAACTAAACAAGCAAAAACCAAAAAATTCAAAACATCATGTGATCTGATTGTGATTGCTATACTGTCTGTTGCCTTTGATTGAGTAAGTATTTACTATTCCATATAGGATAGGAACTCAATTCAATACATTTTCTTACATATAACATAACATAATAATACTATGAACATACAATTATGTTATGTACCTACTAGTAATTATAATTGGGATTAATTTACATACATGTTTGCCTATGATCATGTTATTAGTTATGATTGCTTTCTCAATATATCGATCTATACAGTAGTACAGTATAATAGTAGTAATAAATATATGTCCGTACTTATTGTAGGTAATAAATTAATGTTGTAACAGTAATTAGTAATTACTGAATATGTAGTGATTTTATTATGTTTTTTATTTTTGTTCTACTTATCTGTGTGTAGATGAATATATAATTGTAGTGAAAAAAGAAAGAACAAAAAATATTTGTAATTAAATAAAAAGTTAATTAATTTGATGGATATTAGTTAATGGTATGGTTCACTGGAATTGTATGTAAATGCTCATCGATGTTAATCAGTGTCAGCTCAGCAGCTTGATTGAATGTTTGTGGCTTTTGATGTTGACATGTGCTTCTTTTTGTGTTATTTCTGTATTAGTATCTGGAAGGTCTCCTTCCTCTGTCCGCATAGGTAGCGCAACAACACTTGGACGGGAACGCGAAGCGATTCCAAGCACGTCACAGCAAGCTGTCAGTCCACCGACGACCCGCTCCTTCCTGGGACGATTCGGGATCCGAAAGCCATCCCTATTGTCTTTGTCTTCGGCCACCTCTGCCGTTTCCGTTACAGCCAATAGTCCACACAGTTATGAAAATAGAACATTCAGTCTAGATGATTTACTCAGACCTTCAAGGAGCATGATGAGTAAGAAATTTTTCTTCTAATTCACTTAATTCATTTCTACTGAAAAGCTATAGCTATGGACCGTTTTAGACCGTAGGCAACCTAAGCTCTTACTAAATTTTTTCATTTTGACTTGGCCATATTAGCGAATGTTTAAACATAATATTTCTTTCATCATTGAATACTATTTATTTTTTAATACTTGAATTATTATACTTATGACTTAACTTTGCATCTTTTTTAAGAAATGCGTCATGGAGAAGACACCATAGGTATTTTACTTAATAAGGTTGAAGCACTGTCGTTTGTGGAATAGGTTTGTATGGTGAAAGTGGAGAAAGCTAATTTTAATTAGAGAAAGTAACGAAAACCCAATTTAAAATATTTGTGAGAGTGATGATTATGCTTCTCTCCCCATAAAAGGGTATAGATTTCTGGGCCATTTCCAAAAATACTATCCAATTTTTACAACTCGTTCATTCCATGTCAAAACGTACGGCGAGTACTAAACTGGCCGCATTAAGTTTGGCTGTTGCTGCATAAGTACAGA
>JAQFYC010001559.1:0-32907 GCA_034694165.1 Tomocerus mixtus | reverse complement strand
ATGTGGTATCACAGGGTGAGTAATTATTAAACTTCTTTACCTATGAATACCTAACAGTTCCTGACTTGTGTTAGCAAATTTCTAATGCATACTACATACACGGTAGCAATTATGCTGATATGTGCCGCAAATCAAAGTACTTAAGGAATAAATTGCTGAAAAAATAATAAAAATTTTAATTTGTCTAAGTATAGGTAAAAGCTTGTTAAAAGTGGAAATTCTAAAAGCTCATACGAATACACAAAGTAAAATTCTGTTACAATGATTATAAGTATTAAGGCAATCAAGTACTTACATTTCCGAAAAACTCACCCTGTATATCTGGTCCATGCAGGAGAAAGCACTGTTATGCATGCACACTGTGTTTGTCTGCAAGCTTTCTTGGAGGGAAAGCATACGTAAGTGGAATTAAACTACATAGCATGCTGTGCTTCTATTATGTGTTAGGAAAGTCTTCACTCTGCACTACACGTTGAATATAGAATGCATACTACAAATAAGGCGTGTATGCCCGCTAATATATTATGTGTGTCCAGGAGTTGCATATGATGGAAAGTAGTGTTAGTGTGTTGTGTATGAGAAATGATGAGTTCTCTGCATGAACATGTACATAATTTCGTTGCTAAAGCATAAACTTGACGATGAACATAAAAGAGTGAGCAAGTGGAGCTTTGGCTAGCAGTTTACAACGGCTTACCATTGATAACATGAACGTGGATGGTGTTCTGAGTGAGGTTTCCCAAAGAGCAAATGTACGGACCGGAGTCATTCTTCTTAGCATTGGCGATGTACAGCACGCTCACAGCTCCTTCTTTGTTACGTATTGTCGTCTTCACACTGCATACAAAAAAAGAGATGAATCAGAATCAAATATGAGTCAGACCAGTCATAACATAATATAAATGCTTGATTGTGTTCTGTTCCCTTATATTATCTTACTTCATGTTTTATATAATTTCATCTCTGTCCTGTCAACTATAAATACCTATGTACTACACAACCTGACTAACTAGTCAAAATCGAAGACAGGTTAACAATATTATATTCTAGTTTGTATTGGTAGTACAAAGGCATAAAATGCTATTGTGTATTCGACATGTATATAACGGTTGTTTTCCAGCCTGTAGGTAACATCTAAAGGTATTTATGCTAATGAGGAAACGGTTTTCTGCTGTATAGCTTAATAATAAGATTTAACATTATAGTTTGTATATGCTGGGTATGTATAAACCTAAATTTTGACTTTGACTTGACTTGGCTTTACAAACATGTCTGTAAAATATATGAAATATGTACGGAAAGAAGCATACTACTAAGGTATATTTTTGAAAGCATTTGTCTGTTATGGTTATAGTATGTCCAATATTATAGCATGATCGCATCTATGAGAAGACCTTATAGCCTTTATAGAGCCAAGCGTTCATTATAATTACATTAGTTCACGTCAATTCAACTCAAGGCTACTCAACCCTGTGCTGTTCACTCGCTAATAATAATGGAGAGATGATGCAGGGAAAGATAGGCAGGGATTCTTCATAAAATAAGAATAGTGCTTTTGTGCCCATTCATCTTGAAAGCATTTATAGTTAGGTAATGTGTTATGTCTTGTTATCTAACATAAAGCAAAGTCAAATTCCATTTCATTATTCCAATCACTTCTTCAATTTCATATAACTTGCCCTATAGCATTACTCTCAATATAAACGTCTTCGTTCCTTATTCTGGTAGCGCTACTGTACAGTATAAATATACATTCATACACCCAGAAGGCATATTAAGAATAAATGTACAGAAAATACGTGTAATGCTATTGTATATTTATTATTACGTGTCAACTTTATTGTTACCCAACAGTTCAACGTTTTATGGAAACTACTCAAGTTAAATTACATCAGTTTATCGAATAAAATGAGATCAAAAGAACAGACGAGACGAGAATATTGTTTGCAAACTCATAATGTCCCCCTCGTCACCTGTCCTTTTTATTACAGGCTCCAATTTTAGCTTAAATGTTATAGTCAATGCGTCAATGCTGCAAGCAAGAAAATCACATACCGTAAAAATACTATTAGGATCCGAAAATTGCCTTTGTCATGAATCAAGGGTAAATCATACTTATTGTTAGCACAGAGAGATCTTAACCGTGGGGTATATGTCTAAAGGATATATCAAGATGTATGAACATAGTTGATTCCCTATACATTATATATTATATTGCCAAGAAGTAATATTTTATTGAAAACACATTCCATACACAGAAGTTCAATCTCCTTCGGCATTCATTAGCATTGAATTGGCGGATAATACATTATTGCATACCTTTCTCTCTATTGTCTTTTGATGATCTCCAGTGGAGCAGAATAAAATCTTATTCTCAGATTTTCAGTTCCAGTTCACCTGGTACACTTTTGAGCGAAAAGAAATATTTCTAGCGAAGCATGATTTTTACTGTAATCATATTAGTGCGAGAAAGCAGTATGAAAGTGAAAGCACCTTTTCAAGTTTGCAGTTTAACCTACAATCTATAGCTATCGTTTCCATAAACAAATAACAAAAGGAGGTCACGACTGTGACACTGCTGAGCATAAATCTGGTGTGTAGATAACTAAATATATTACCAAGATTGTGTTACAGTAATTCGTACCTATGTGGCACGGTGAAGCCTGTTCTGGCGATATGTATTTTGGAAAATAGAGTTTCGTCTACTACATAAATACATTAGAAAGTGTATTTGCGGATTCTTTTAAAGGCGAAATACTTTACAACTGTATATAAATAAAAAGCAAATAAGTGCTGAAGAATGTATATATAAAGATCTAAATAAAAAGAAACCAGTTATACTTGCAAGCATACATATCCTATGGAAAGAGAAAATGGTTTTACGAAAATAGTATGATAAAAGTGTCTGTTGCAGGCCAAAGCCAACAGCAGTATGTAGCAAGTATGACTTGTCCTGAAAAGGTATGCAAATACTGTAAACTTTTTTTGTAAGTTTTTTTAGTCAAATGGAAAAAGTGTGATATGATAGTTGGGGAAGTGTATGTAGTGTCTATGGAGTGTGGAATGATATTAGTTTTGAAACGAAGGACGGTGGGTTCTTTCTGTACATTGTATCACTGCATTACTGTAGGAATGTAATATAGAATGTTCGTTATTTATAATACGATGCAATACTGCGTGGAAAGTGGAAACTGTTATGCGTTTCCAGTTCACGTACTGCATAGGCAACGTGCGACTTTTATATATTACATTAGTGGATTTGCCTCCTTTGCTTTCGATAAGGGAGGCGAGGTAGGTTTACATTTTCTCTATGATCCTGAGTAAGTTTGACTAGGCGACACTCGACGTACTTGCACTGTTTGTGGATTGGGTTGGATTGGATATACAGATTTACAGAGGAGTGTCTTATGTAAGTACATACAAAGCTACATATATATTACGTCAGTGCATGCTTAGAGATACTACACTTTGTACATTCCAATTTACATACATACATGATACATGGATAAGAAAGAGCAGTAGTAAATTCTTAGTGACTGCATGTAGCTGTAGCTTTTAAAAGAGCGTGAGTCTGTTTTGTTCTGCTCCACTCGTGGGTGGAGAAGAGTAAGGAGGTACCCACACCTACCCATCTACGTAACTTATAGGTAGGTATTAGTTATTACAATCTATACAGAATCCAGAGCAGATGTACGTATTCCTTCTAAGTACACATCGATACCTTTTACACTTTTAGCAGATACGCGGACATATTGTCCTGTCGGACACAGTATCCTATGTAGCGCTGCATTTGTTATGCTTTCACATAATTAAATGAACCTGAATGCTAACGATAAACAATTGCCGGTTGATTCTTTGCTTTCCTCCTCTTTAATTGTATTTATAACGGTTTCGACAATGCCAAATGTATATTTCATTTGTTAAGAGATAAGTTCAATTCAAAATAGTAATTTTTGCGTTAGTAAAAGTGGAAATGCAATAAGATTAAGAATACTAATGAGTATTTCCAGCACAAATAGTATAAAGAGTATTTAGGTTTATTTATGTGAATGTAACAAATGCAACGCTGCATATTATGGTACTGTGTCCTCTAGGATCCCGTGTCTTTAGAATACTGTGTCCGGCAGGATACTATTTCCGTGTACCCTTTTCGCAAGCCAATCTGATAGAAAATTCTTGAAAATTATTCATGAAGAAGTTCGCTCTGCGGCGAGAGAAAAGGCTAAAATTATTACTCACAGAGAAAAGAAGGAAGGAAGGAGTAAGCGAATTCAAATTCAAAAGCTGAGCTAAGTTGAAGTTGAGCCCGGCTCAGAGAAACGAGCAGAGACGAACTAAAAAGAAAATACGTGGAGAATTTACGTGGGGAAACTGTGCAAAGCAATGCATGCAATTCATGGGCCAAATGCATTATGGTGGCTCAAGGGAAGACAAAAAGGTGTGTCACATTTACTTCCCTACCTCGCCTCGCTATCTCCTTCTTCGATGAAACTTTAAATGGATTTTGCAAGTAAGAGCATTCCTATATATTTATATAGATAACTTGTCCCGAGGAACTACAAACACTAACGCAGGTATCTTATGTAATGTGGTATGCTATGATGTAACTGTGTCGCGTCGCCCAAATACACTGTCTTATGTCATACTAGTCAATTCAAACTCAACGCAATCCTCAATCCACTCGTGTCTTGACTCTCTATTTAGAACAACCAGAAAATAAAAATATGATAACTAATTCCGACAGCTCAAACTAAGGAAGCCCACTGCACTACATTTCACTCTAATCCGTCAACTTACAGCTTTCAGTGTTACATTACATCACAAACTTTATGCTTTCAGAAAACTCGAGATAACTCTTACAATTACATTATTATTAAGCTCTTGCACATAGACAATCCCACCTTAACTTTATAATTCATAGAATATTTATAACTATATTACAATTACAGGTAGCACCATCAGAACCATCAAAATGCATATATTATTCATTTTATTGTTCCACCTTCTTTTTGTATGCAAATAATAAAATTGTCTGGCTATGAAAAAAGTACAAGCTAGATATTAGGTTAAAAAGTCAATAATAAATGAATTATTGACAAACTTATATATTTTCCTGTATTGTAAGTACATATATATTATGCAGTATGGTGGGCTGCTGGCCTAAAGAACGCTGGAAAATAAATCGTTCAAATAATTCATTCAAATGAATGAGCACACGCGGAATATTCAGGCAGTGCGAAGAATTGTGGATTAATCCCTTCCGATGTGAATTTAATCAGATTACATTTTTGATCTACCTATATAATAAATATTGTTTAATTCACAGCGTTCACAACTTTAAGTTAATCCAACCGGAGTTCCAATACAAACGCTAACATTTATGCACAATCATGTTAAAATCAGCTACTACATACAATTATGTATGTACCTTAATAAACACACATATGAATCTCTCTTTTGACTGACAAGTACTAGAATTTAAGTAAGTGAGAATGATGCGATATGGACTACATATTTACATGATTCGCTCTGCTGCATTTTACCATTTGGATTGGTTTCTTTCTGCGTTAGAACGATAATAATTCTAAGTGAAAAGTACCTTGACTTGCTTAAAGTCAGAACCAGAGTCAGAAGCAGAATCTCTTTTGCTGGCATCACAAGACATTGCAGACATTACCCCTGTGGTATTGGTTTGAAGTGGCTTTGACAAGCGTAGGTATTTAAATAATTTAGTTTTCTAAGAATTCTCACATATATAAGTTGCAGCTTACTAGTGATGTTGGGGTTGTGTAATGTAATGAACAGTGTTTGCATTAGAAAGTCAAGCAGAGTAAAGTGATACTGTAAGAAAGCTTGCGGTTACTTATTTGACTCCAGAAAAGCATTGTAGTACATAAGTATTAAGTAGTGCACTTTTCCCATTCCGAAGAATTCCTGTAGATTTTCATACATTTTGAGTACACATAAAATGCTAAAATGCTTTCTCCATAATCTTAAGTAGATCCAGTCATATCACAGTCCGGAGTACATAATGCGAACTTCTCAAAATGAGCTGAATTTCACTCTGGTTTCTCCATTACATTTTTGTGTGGTGTAAGTGTGGATTTTTTAAAAAATTCCTCACATACTTCTTACTTCTCTAGTAATAGGATACGGGGGAAATGTGAAATTATCTTACTGTGTATGTACGTAACTCAAAATGTAACGTAAAAGCCTGGGCACCGAACTCAAAACTTATTAACTACGTACATGTAAAGTAATATTGCCAAAGATGTGAAAATTGCATTATAGTATTGCATTGACTGTACTTTTCTGTTCTAGCTGTCCTCTGTTTCTATTCTCCTTCAGTTCACATGTAAGAGAAAGGAGACTAGCCAGGCCAGACAAGACACCAGATATGAATGTCTTGTTCACTACAAGAATGCTGAAGCCTAGCGAACGTGAACCCAAACCAACTCGATCTCCCTAACCAACAAAAACCAACCAAAGTAGGTATGTAATATGCATAGCAGTATACTTATGTATGTAAGGAGTGTTACTCTCCATGTGTAAATCTGAGATGAAGCATGCAGAGAAAATGGAGCCATTAATCAAAAGTTTTTAAGGCAAGAGAAAAGAATAGGACAGGACAAGAGTGTACTACTTGGCCGTGCCTATCATCATCATAGTATATAGATACACACTTAGCATATACAGATATGTATCCCCCATAAATATATTACAGAATGAATTATGCGGGTATGCTATATGCAATACAAACGATAAGACTATAGCTAAATGAGCACCTATAATACAGTGCCTACTACTTTATATGCTTTTTAATATTATACAGCTCCACTCATGTCTACACCATAGCCCATAGCTCATACATATGTCTAAATAATAAGTACTATAGTTTACAAGTAGGGAAGAAGTATGGAAAGAAAATTACAAAGTTTTACATTTCGTGGAATTTCACAGGAAATTGTGAAGTGGGAATGAATAGAGGGTGATGGAGACAGAGCTACTACCCAGGCAAAGAGAATGAAGCGAGTTAGCAAATGAATGAGTAAGAAGTAAAGCTCGCTTGACTTCAGTTTTCCTCGATAATGTAGTAGCCTTTAAAAATAGAGCAGTTTAAACACGTACAGCGCCCTTATTATAATGACTTCACAATATAAGACAGAGGTTATGCTATTATTAACGTATTACTTATCATGATTTCAGTAGGTCTTCTAAAAGTACGTGCATAAAATGCCTACATTTATAGTATAAAGATTGGCTTATATTTAATGGCACCATATAAAAACACACTTGGCCATAATTTTTTAGATTTATTTTAACATAACTTTATTCATTTACCAAAACAATATCCAAACACCATAAAAATGGGAATCGAACATATAAAAACTTGTTTACCATAAGTTTAAGCAAAACTACCTAATGAAAAACTATGTAACGTTATTTCATCGCAAATACTTGACAGTATTTGCGATGGTTTTACTACTAAAATTATGGTCAACATAGTTTTTCATTAGGTATTTTTGCTTAAACTTATGGTAATTAAGTTTTTAGACGGTCGATTCGCTTTTATGGTATTTGGATATTGTTTTGGTAAATGAATAAAGTTATGGTAAAATAAGTCTAAAAAATTATGGTAAAGTAAGTATTTATATGGTACCATTAAATATGCCATAAAGATTTACGTAAATAAAATATAAGTATGTAACAGACAGAAAGAGTTATCAGGCTCAAGCGATCTTGAAAAATACTGACATGACGTTTTGATAATATTTCTGACGATATTATAAGTGAAAGTATATAATCATGTACACATAACTAAAGATATTCCAACAATTGTCAGTTTTCTTGATATCTAATTTCAACCCAATCACACTTGAATAACCAATGGGACAGAATTTACAGCTGTCTTGCACGTTAACCCTGCACCATGATAGTTTCCGTGATTTTGAAGTACATACTGACCTTGACCTGGGAGTGACAATGTAACAAATATTTAAACTTGACCTTCGTCATTTTGTTAGTATATCATATGTGCATAAACAATTTAAATTAAATGGTTCACTTCATGCAATACCTTAATTGGACACAGACAGACAAGGCATTTTCATAAAGTTGCCTCCCCTACTTAATATTTTTCCTAAGGATTTCCTCACAGTACCGAGGAATTCTTATATTCATGTCCAAAACCTTTTTCTGCCAATGGCATGTACATATATAGTTGGACTAGGCTTGCAGTCTTTAGTAAAATGCAGCAGCACTAGATAACTGCTGCTTAAAGTAAGAGACCACACTACTTCAATGATTTTGGTGCTTGGTTCTAAAGAAGGTTGTTCTCGACTGCTATGCTTCCCTATTTCTTTACTACGTTAGCCAATATATGTGTATCTAAAAGCTAGCCAAGTCCTAGAGTAGGTACAGCAGAGAGTGGCAGTGAAAACAGTTCGACTAGCTTCAGGTCGTTAGAAAGCTTCAATTCAAGACTCTTGGAGTCGAAAGCATGGAGATGAAAGCAAGTTACCAAAAGTGGGCATCTAGTAAGTACTAATAGTTTCAGTCTTCTAGTTGCAGCTTTAAAACTATAATTTTCTATGAGCTGAATAATGTCTAATAAATAGAGTGAAAGTACTTTGTTTGGGAGTCTTTACTGTATTCTATGTATATTCTGAGTTTGACTATCCCTATTCAAATATTTGAGTGAGTGAGTAGAAGAACCAAGATCTGATGAGATGTGAACTAAAGGAAAGGACGAGGAGTCGATGCATAGAATGAGAACTATTCAATATACTATACATACTATACAACATACCCACATTCAGCAATATGTAGTAGGTACACACATAAAGGGATGTTATAGAGGCTACATGGAATGACTCCCTAATTAATAGTTATCCCTTACTTCAAACTCTACTAGTAGATACTTCTTCAAATACTTGAATACTTACCTTGCGTATGTAGTAGTTCTATTGTACAATACTATAATGTATATTTACTTATATGTATCATTTAACAAACGCAGCACTGGTATCTTAACCTACTTGTGCCCTAATTATCCCTCTTTATTAGCTCTTCGATTTTAGTGGTACGTATGTAACGCTCATGCATGGCGATTCTATTCGTAACTGAAACTATTCCTCAAGAATGTATTGAGTATCTTAGTAAAGTAAGTTAAGTACCTAACAAAATTGAATAGGAAAGCGAAATTGAAAAGTCAGACAAAAAGAACGCAATTCTGACAACTTTCTCCATTTTTCTTTACTTTTCTGTTCAGTTCTAAGCTAGTGTTATTTTATCAGTAGCAGAGCAGTAGGATGTGTTACAGCGTTTCGACTTTTGAAGATGAATTCCATTGTTCTATAAATACAGATAGTAGTCAAATCTGGCTTATATAAATATTGACTCTTATCATAAGGTAACCAAGTGTGCGCACTTTAGCGTAGCCACTACTATTTATGTAAAGGTGTATAATACAGGGACTTAAATTACTAGTTAGTCTTGTAAGTATGTAAGGACTTTCTTCTCTTGTCTTGGCCAGCTAATTAAAATTTAATTAGAAATTTGCTTACCCACTTTCCATGCTCTCCCGAACTTATTTAATTGCAACTTCAACTACTACATATTGTTAAGCAAACTGATGAGATCCTCATTCTATCCTCAAAAATCTTATTATTATTGCTTACTTGCTTAGTTGGATGCATTAAAGTTAGCTGGTTATATAGCAGGATGTTAAACCCCTCTGCTCCGCATTTGCTAGAAAAATTATAATAAATAATCTAGTCTGAATGGCAAAAGGAAAGTAATAGAACATACATACAATATCCTAAATTTTCTTTCTCTAGCCAACAAGGAAGGAAAATAGTATAGCCAATTCAAGTCAAGCCAAACGCAAACCAACTACCGAAATGCAGCACGTAGTTAAAGCAACATTGTAACAGCATACCACATCAAACAAATATATGTGACCTGCTTCTATCTAATCTTTCTACAAAAAAACAGTCAAGTACGTGTATAGAGAAATGAAGCCAAACCAGGAGCAAGCCAGACCAGACCAGTCTAAAGTTAGTAAAAGCGTTAACGCTGTGTTGCATCTAGTATACTACAAATATACTAGTGCATATTATTATAAGTATGTAAAATGTACTATAGTATACTTAGAATGCAGAGTCATATCATTAATGCTATTAATAATACATAGAGTGAGGTACTAACTACATACATATTATACAGATAGCAGTCGCCCCAAAAATTTGGGCTACATTCACCATGAATAACCGGAATGATATTACGATGTGACTTATGAAAATATTATGCTCTGCATACGAACTACCCTATCAAAGCAACTGCCCTTTACTTTTATACTCTTTTGCTCTTTGACTCCTTTTACTTAGCCTTTGCCAGCCAGCGCCAACACAAAGTTACATCTAAAGAGGTAGTTTCTACTTAAGTATGTATCCACTTATAATATAACTATGTACTTATTGTTGGTTACATTCTAACCAAGTTAGCTAGGTACACTTATGTGCATTATAAGGAAATAATTACACAATGAAGATTCCTGAATAACTAAAACTTAGCTAATTAGACACCTAAATAAGTACTACACAACAACACAACCTATCTTCAAAGAGTATTTAATTTATCACATGCATCTGTGAAAATACAACACTCAAATGGTGACCTACTTAGATACGTGTCAGAATTTTCTCTTCTCCAATAGGTAAACAGGAAGAAGTCAACAGTAATCAGTCAGTAGTAAATACAATTACTTAGAATGCACAAACACAGTACATCGACCTTTAATAGAAATTCGAGCAGCTACACAAACACCGATAAATTCGCTTATAGTGAAGTCAGGCAACTGATGATAGTTCAAGTATACAATGTACCTTCGACGGTTACGTCTGATCTGCATAGATTTTGGATTATATAATGTGGGCATCTCAAGTTAATTGCAAGAGCGAAGCTTTATTTTTGTTGACTGTAGGCAATGTAAAGAAGGGAGAAAAAACACTTGAATATCCGAGCTGGAAAGAATTGTTTTTATGACCCGTGACTGCATACATAGTAAATGCAGATGCACTGGCATAACAAATGGCAGAGGAATATAAGAATTCTGTTTTCATTGCTTATAAGAGTGTGCCAATTCAAAAATTCTTGAAATAACATGAACGAACACTAATACTTCTGTCTGGATGTCTTGTTTCCAGTGTTGAATGAATATTGCATTAAAGTGTGTGTTGTGTATATTACAGGGACAATGGCATGGTATAAATATATTGTGGACTATGTATAATAGAACTCCATGCATTGCCTTGTGCCTTATGTGCTATTGTATGCACTATTTATAATATTTATGGATGTTGGAGTGTGTTGTAGCACTAATGAAAATAAACGATGAAACTGGAAAGTCAATGTACTCTTGGGACATGCATGTATTATGTAAGACAGTCTTAATTCGACTGTTACCATTTTTTACAAAAGAGCTTAGTAACTGTATGCGTTTTTTGTGTAAGTAGTATGTAGCATGTACCTGCGTGCCTGTGTGTTAGTTCTTTAAATTTGAAGTATGCATATGCATACGTTATAATAAATGTGATATATTTGTAAAGTTGTATAGAGAAAGTAGGTAGGTACTATAAAGACCTTAAGGCAAGGCTGGAATAACGAAAATTGTGAGGAGAGTCTAGTTCTACAGTAGACCTTAACGCGTCTCTCCCGATACCATTAAATAACTCGAACTTTCTAATCTAACCCCAACACTAACCAAAATGGCTACTTGAGGAAATTGCATATTAAAATATGTACTCGTTTAGAAGGCAGGATAACTCTTGGACATTTACATAAATTTGGTAGCTCTATAATGGGAATTATACTTCACAGCTATATTCACCACTCCTAATAAAGTACCTAGTACATCCTAGAAGCACGTACATACCATAGCATAGTTGCGTAGTAATATTAATAGTAAGCTATGCAAGATTACTGATGTGGTCTCGTCTGCTTTGGTTTAGTTGTTTTTGGTACGCTCATAGACTTGCCTTGCCAGAACTCGTTATTCTAACTAACAATAAGTAAGTACCTACTATAGTGGTAGTGGTCGTGGTACGTATAATGGAGTATGGACTAGTGCTACCACATCGTTATATCTTGTACAACGAAACTGCAATTGGATTGAACTCTTCGCCTCTTCCTACTTACACTGCACTGAAGAAGAAGCTTAGATCTAATGCACTGTTAGTATTTAATATCAGTTCTGACTAGGGCATATGATAATAAAGGAAAGCAAGTCGAGTCAAGGTTTCCTCTTCTGGAGCAAAAGGAGTAAAACATTCGATTGAACTATTAAAAGTTATGCAGAAAGGCAAGGAAGGCAAAGCCAAGGAAGTTGTTTTAATGAGTGCTATTCAATATTAACAGTATGACCAAAATCTTAGTTGGGATTATAACTTACTTATAAACCAAACCATTCAAGTGTGCATGTTACAAGTTACAATTGCTATTTTAAGTATATGACTTTATTTACCTACTTAAATATATAAGGATACTTTCTTTCAGTACCAACTCCTATACTTACTTTATAGATTCATTATAAATAATTATTATAACTTTACTTTAGTAGAAGTAGACACTCTTTGTGAGCTTTGCCTGATTATTATTATATCTCTAGTGTAGACCGTAGAACCATAAATAACATTTCAATTATAAAGCTGCTTTGACTTTATGTGAAGTGCTCTTTGAGTTTCAATCGCCATTGGTGAAAGTATTATAATCATAGTACTATGGTAGTGTTTAGTTAGTGGAAGGAATGAGGAAGAGACAAGGAAATGTAATAGGATGTATCTATTAGTATTTGTACCGATAGATAACACAAACAAATGTAATGTAAGTAAGGACAAAGAACTCGTCTCGAATCATACAAACATCAATTTGCAAAGGATAGAATGCCCGGGTTTAATGTAGCCACAATTTTCGTAATTGTTTTCCAAACCAGATTTTCCGGGAGGGCTTGTGTTTCACTACAATATCATTTTATAAGTGTACATAAGTGTTGGTATGTACAAAGTAGTAGTAGTATGTAGAAGAAAACACAAATACTCAAAAGATCAGATAAAACCAGACAACCGTGTATTATGTAATGTGCGACTCTGTTTTAGTCTGCTGCGTTGGTTGAAATGGGTTGACCTGATTTTATTCCTAATGTAAACAGTTTTTGGTTCTTTAGCATTATTACAAATTGTATAACGAACCCAACAGTATAGGTAGAATAGGTTCTCGAGTAGAATAAAGCTGCGGCCACAAAGCTTAAGATAAAGTGACAAAGCTTTAGTAGCTAGCAAATACTGTACAAGTATGTTATGGGCTCCGCAAGTGGCATGGCAAATACTACCAAACCTCATTTGTGATGAAATCAAACAAAGTCACAGCTAAAGTCAACCTTCAGTAATTTCCCTTTGATATAAATCTGACTACATAACTCGCATACACAAATGTAGATTAATGCTATTCCTGTATTTGCAGTTTTCAAACATATAATGTACATAAAGTAAGTAAAGGTACATAATTTGCTTTTATTTTGGCATTACATATTCATTAGATGAAATGCAAAATATCCTACAAAAAACTGTTTGAGATATTGAAACAAAGTTACCTATAATTTTGCAGCAATTTATGTTTTGTCTAACATACTTACAGTCAATTACCTACGGATTGGTGTCGGAAAACTTTTGAATGGGTAATTAAATATTATAGTTAATTTTACAAAATGTACAAAGTATGTAGACAGTACTATTCCATTCCTTGTTTAGATAACACTAATCTTAAGCTCATTTTAAAAAACCAGCAATTTACCGTTTCAAAAGACGTTTAAAAGGCAGTCCATATTAGGAAGATAATTTAGATATATCAAATATAATAGTAGTACGTTGTGAGCCCGCTTCTGTTATGGTTAAAAAGAAGTCTGTATGGTGAAAACAAGACAATTTACATTGTGGAAGGCATTGTTAAAGGAACCTATGCTATGCATAATGCTGGTATTTATATGCAAGGTACCAGCCGAGCTGTTCATTCTACTTATATTTTATTTCTATGAGATACTCGTATACTGCACTGTGCCCTTAATATACAATAGAGGGGGAAAGTGACAAGAAACTTTTCCCAGGTACAGAGAAACAAGAATGTTACTACGTGACTTTCTCTTGTCTTCTTATCTACTTGAACAAATATTAAGTTAGAGACAAAGTTAAAACTAAGCGAAACCCCGTCAAAAGTCAGAGGGTTTCTTTAGCAAAGTCAAGTCAAGGTTTCGGATATTGTAATTGTAAGCCATTGGTGCATGCTTTTAGTTATCTACTATGTCTAGACTCTAGAGTCTAGACTCTGTGCGTATATATAAAAAGTATGTAAGGAGCTGATGAAAATTGTTCGAGCAACTATTTGCCTACCTGGAGATGGTTTGCTTAGTTTTATATAGGTGTGAATAGACTTTATAATAAAGTTAAATATAATACCTACATTTCAACTGTAGACAAGTATTTTCATAGTAAGGAACTATATATAGTGTACTGTAGTTATAGTTAAATATAATTCATACTATGCAATAGTAGACTCTTACCTTATTCCACCTCGTGAAGTATCATAGTTGAGTGTCTTGTTGCCTTGCTTCCAAAGGACCGTGTATAACATGGGCAGATGTGTGATGATACATCGAAGCTCCAAAGTGGAACCAGCATTGTAGTATCTATCTGCGATAGGTCGACCCAAGTCGTCCACTATACTTATCTGCGGAACTGTAATCAAAAATACATCATGTTACATCAACCAAAAAGTTGTAGTTTTGCTACAGCGTATGCAATCTCCAGAATTGTGCATTTACAATGTCAACCAATAGTCAATAATATTACTCATAAAAAGTAGGATTCAATACTTTCACTTAAATGCACACAAGCAAAAGGTAGGAATGTACATGGGACAGATCAATCGAAAACTTTGGAAGATTTATGGCAAATGCAAACAAATAAAGACTGTAGTGCACGTGGTGTGTCACATTACATTAGATACTACATGAATGTAAGTAAATATATCACAAAGAAGTGGAGATGGAAACGTAAGTCTGCTGATGCGATGTGATACTAGTACCTACATCTCACTTTGAGTACTTGCAGATAGTCTATTTATATAGATAAAAGGATTTCTCTTCCAGATTAAAAGGAACTAGACATTTATGCATTACATGAAGTTGTTTTCGAGGAAATACAATGAAGTTAATTCTCGTAAATACCCTTGTATGTATATGTATAACATGGAATAGCAAGTATTATTTCGCTAAAAGTGAAAGACAAGTCTCGTTCGTCCGCCTGAATGTGAAATGGTTTGAAAAGTCGACCGGAAATTGGTCTTTTTGTAACGGGAGCTTTATCGGGCCCATGTTTTCTAGGCTGTGGAGGTCGATTTGATTCTGAATGTCATTTTTCCTTGTCGATTTACTCTGGAAGCCGAATTTGGAAAGAGTAGAGCAGAACGTTGTATCCTTTCGCTCTATTTCCTGACTGGAGAGATGAAATGCTGCACTACTCACTCACTCTATTCCATTCCAGAAAGGGGAAGTTAAAGCAAATGCATGGAAAGCAAGGAAACCGAACCAAAGCAAACCAACAGTGTGCAATCAGCTACTCGTAAATATCTGTGAACGAAGTGAAAGCGTTCTTTCTTCCAGTCAACTGTGTTGTATGTAAGTAAGTAGTAAGTACTTAGTAGTAACAGTAACCATGTATCTATCTCAACTCAACTAGTACATACAGATATGTATAGGTATGTACTATTTCATACTTAGTACTTAGTAGTATATTATAGAAAAAGGTACTATTTATATTGTGCATGCAATTGTATTCTGTAGGTTATATATATGTATCTTGCTATTGTAAGCTGTTCACCATCGATAGAAGCATATAAATGTAAGTATATATCTAAAGATATATTATACCTATCTACATCTAGGGTAATATATAGAAGTAATGGAAACGGCCTGTTGTTGGATAATAGTATTACTTGCTACTTTGATTCAGAAAAGACTACTGGCCAACTACCGTATGTAGTGCGGTAGTAGAAATGTCTGCGAAACATAAGTAGTGGTAGTAAGTGTATTAGAAGTGGTATATTTTACATAGGTGGATAGAGAGGAGAGAAATCCCAGGCATACACAGCCCATTGTGAAGCAGTTAACAATAAATTTAAGAAAAGTGGAGGAATGGCAGTGGCTGCGTTATACGATCGCATTATTTAATTCGGACAGGTCATAGAAAACTCATTGCAAACTGGAAAGCTTTTAAAACTAAGTAAAATATTATTTGGAAGCCGAACTGGGTCTACTCATAATTTCTGCTTGTAAGGAACTCGACTCAACTCTTCTGACTACTTAAGTGAAAAACAAGAGTAGATGTTGCAATCTTTGATTCGGATCAAGAGAAACTGACTTTTAGTCTGGTCCTGGTCTGGACTATTTTTAGCTTTGAGTTGTACTACGATAAAAAAAATTTGATGTCTCCATTTAGGGAGAAAAATCGGAAAATGATGAGTATAAAGTGACACGGGCCAAGGTCTACAGTTCTATTTAGTGATTTTATTGTATGTGCAGTCGTTTCTGAATAAAGATATTAAAATTTAAGACTCTTTTGCTACTAAACAGTCGGGAAAAATGTGTGGGACTTGAGTGAATGCGGAAAGGGCATGGCAGCTATAACATAACTAACAAATTGTAAGAAGGTATACTGTTACTACATACAGAGTACAAGTCTGTACGCAATATCAAATAATATAGGGACATATACATAAGTAGAATGCTCAGCACAGTATTTGAGACAAATGTCCCAGTGTTCAAAGGGCAACGAGCCTCGAGAAAATCGTCAGGAAAAATAGCAATCACTTCCCATCCAAAGTTCAATATTGAATAAAAGGAACGTAAGGGATTTCGTACAATAAAATATTTTATGCGCCATAGTGGATATTGCAACATATTCTTTAATGCGGATATTCTCCGTGAATTTGATGTGATCCTCACAAGATGATGGGGAAGATATTGAGCCTATTGCGTAAGAGTAAGTACGTAAGCCTTTTAGGCAATGAATATTCTTCAAGGAACAGACATACATATACACGACACGCCATATGCCAATATTTACCGATTTCCTCTTCCCAACCAAATCCAACCCATTCCTTCATGTTGTACTCATACTATCTGTATATGGTACACTGTTATATCCTATCCTCCTAAAAAAACGATTGAATTTTCTATATCCTTCCCTCCTTTCAATCGAGTCTTGTGTATTTTCACCAGCCAAATGCAGAAAAGAACAGAACACTGTGTATCAATGTATCGCATAGGTATATTTCGAATTTAGACTATTCCTTTCAAGCGTTGATTTTATTCCCATTTGTATAAATGGATTACACTCAATAAGAGTCAAAGGAAACGCTGTGTAAAGGGACACTACTGCTCTACCATATTTGTAGATATGTATACATATTCATTATTGCAATTTGCAATACAATCATAATGCTATGTATAATACGCACTAAACTATATAAAGCTACTTACAGTATAAACTATAAACTGCATGCTTCCACGAGCGTAAGAGACGCTATCAATAGTATATGGATTTCAGAGATTGAAAATGTACGTATGTATATGTAATAATAATACATTTCTGAAAATTTAGGCTCAGCCTCCGCCAGGCTTGGCGTAACTTTCATTTAGAAACGAAATCAAAGAAATGGGATTGAACATTGAAATAAAATTGGAAAGAATGAATAAAGTAATCGAGAGGGTGGTTCCTCAGACTTTCCCTTTTATTCTTTCACTTTGCTTTCTCTTTCCTAGTCTTGGAGCTGAAGGCAGCTTAACCATAATAGTATAAGTATAAGCGAACATGTGCCAGTATTTAGAAAGGGAAATTTATATGAAGTATCAGCTAACCAAACTGAAATCGGAGTTGATAGGCATTTGATAAAAAATCCAAGTACTAGTGCATGCTTACCAAGATTCGTATGTTATAAATGTTATGGTATGCAAGTATTCGTACATTTAGGGATAAAAGACTTTCTCTTAGTAAAAGTAAAACTGCCTCAGATATCACATTGAGAGAGAACATGCATGGTTTAGCGTGGCAATCGAAAATACTACTTTCTTAGCCTTCCTTCCCTGCTTTTCATTGCCTTGCCTTGCCTTGCCTTGGATTTCTTCATGGAATAGCCTAGTCTAATGTGATAGCTTTGGAACAGCAGCATTAGGAATTTTTTATTGGTCTAAAGTGACTTATAAATCTAGTTTGGACGAATTATTTGGGGTGCAATTTGTCTTGTGTTAAAACCATTCCTGTGCCCATTACTTTGTCTTCGACTCACCTTCTACTTACATTAGAAGAACGTTTGGCTTAAACTTACATTAGTGGTACATAGAACATACTGCACACATATTACCAAAGGAGGAGAGATGAAACAGCAGAACAGAACACCACACTTATGTAGTAGAAAACCTTACATGCATTACTACTACCATGTACATATTATATACATAAAACTATGTATGTCTCCTTGTAGCCGTGGTAGTTCTTGTTTTAACTAACCATGAACTGTTTTGTTCTGTTGACTATAAATTTTCGTGTAGCCTAGTGTGTTCTCACAATCTTATCATCATCATACGCAAAATATATCTTCACCTAAACACTAAAGCGAGCATAATGCATAGGTAATAGAGTATGTAGGCAATTCTTTACACAGGGGTGCACAACACTGGAATCCTCTACTACTTATTCACCTACTTAATGCATCCTAGATAGAATAATTGGCTCAGCCTTGGGAATACAGTCTAAATAAACTATAAATATTTTCATGCAGGTACTTACAGTATTAAAAGAAATTACTACAGTACTACCCATACTAGTAGACTTTGGTCATATATTGTAATAACTTTAATCTTTGAAGTAAAACGTTCAGTACTTTGGGCTTCATAAACTGACGTATGTTTTTGTCAGTTACTGCGAAGTGTTGCGGCTCATTATATAATGTTTTGTGCTCCTATATACCGTAATTAATAGACCTATCTGTCACAACTTCTGCAAACTCTGCATGCATTCTCCCAACCACAATGTGTAGAAAAAGGATATCACTACCAGAAGTACTTGTTTGAATTTTGGATTTAGAAATAAAAAAATTTTGAGGAAAAAGAGCACAGAATAAATAAGGCAGAGATTTTAAATTTTGAGTACCATGATGTCCCTACAAAGCCTCCCTGTAAAAAACATCATTGGCCGAAATTATTAAATTATACAACAGCGACCTACCTAATGTCTAAATGTACGATATTTTTCTTGGTAACCCTAGAATTTTTTCAGTATGTATTATAGTAGATCTTAACACAATTAGTAATTCAGGCTCCTCCAGGTACTGTTTCACTAGCAGGTGATTTGGCTAAACTTTTAACATTTAAAAGAAACTGATAGTTAATAGCAACTACACAAAAAGTTAGTTACCATTTATTAGGGAATCAGTTGGTGCGTTAGAGAGAAAGTAACTACCATCATCGCTTTCACTACAATTTCTTCTTTAATATAAATGGTTCTGAGAATTAGACGTAGACAAGCTGGTAAAGAAGCTGAGTGAGAGAGTAGGCTGTAGAAATGCCTTAGTCTAAATTGGCCTACCATACCATATTCGACATGCATGCTCGCCTGCCATGGCCACATGGCATGGCGATGCCAACCGAGGCCAGACCGGAGCAGACGAGGCTCAAGACAGAGTCAGAGAGCAGACAAGAGCAGAGAGCTATTATCAATAATTGTTAGCCTTAATGTGCTCCAACATTTAGAATGTGATATTGCTTTCCGTCTACAAGTAAGTACCTAAGTAATACATATATGTATAGAAGCTACAGTTGTAGTGCACACTGATGTCAAGAAGGTACCTTTCTTGCTACTATACATACTTACATTGCATTACATACATTAGCTATACATATAAGTAATAGTAACTCTCCTGTCTTTACTAGACTGACGATGAGTTGAGCTGCTTGGTTTTTGTGCGACTTATACTTAATATTTCGGTTATATTAGTCTAGCCTGGCCTGGCTTTATTCATGTAGACTGACTGGCCTAAATATAAGTTGACTTTGGCTACTACTTGGAGCGAAAGGTCGAAATTGGCCTACACATTTCTCTTAATACTTTCTCCCTTTTTCCGAGAGAAAGCAAAAGCATATTTCAAAACCTATCTAATCTCTTTCGTGTTCAGCTTCTCCATACTGCTATTTTATACTCACTCGAATGTCGAAATGACTGTTCAGTTCACATGACTAAAGGTGTACTACCAAAGCTACATTAAACACTATACATATTTAGGTTCCTACTAAATGCTTTAATGGTGTAGGGTGTAAGTGTACTTAACCAGAACAAAATAGAGTGGAACAAGTTAAGGTACGTCGTATGACACCCACAAACAATTCTCTTATCTTATCGTTAGCACACATGTACTATCGCTATAATGCCTATTTAGTAGTAAGTTAAGTTAGCTAACAGAAAGTATGTAGTTAAGGAACTTCCCTTTACAATTTTTTCAAATACAACTGCTTTCCTTATTTTAGTTCCCTTTTTCCTAAATATCTGTTCAGTTTTTCCCAACTCCCGTATCATAATACATATCACATTAGAGTCATAAGATTAGGGCGTGAAGTTTCTGAGAGAGAAAAGATGGTTGTGGGGTGATACTTGTGCTTTCTGGGCTGATTTAGTTAGCGCTTTACATTACACCAACTTATATGTATTAGATTAGTCCCTATATCAACCTATCGACTAAGCATATCTTGCTACAGAATAAGTGTAGCAACGGCAATGAAAAAATGTTATATTATGTAGGCAAAAATACAAAATGCTTCTTCATTGCTTTCTCCTGACTATACTTGACTTGACATGACTTCACTTTATGTTTTACTTTCTACTTTCTTGAGCGTTTAAGCCCAAGAAGATTCGTTGAGCAAGATGGCATGGCATTTGTTTCACCCGCTGCTGATTTCCTATCCCTTTCCTTCTCGTTTCCCTTCGATAATATAGATAGATCAGGGAAGCGGAACGAGAACGACGACTCCGTTCCTCGACGTGCTCAAACACATCAGCACGTACATGAGACATTAATAAACCATTTCATAACGTCCGTCTCCCACTTTTTACATCCAACGGATGGGTCTGATTTTTATTTTTGTATGCCAAAGCACACAATGTAAGTAAATACGCAATATAATATCCTCTCTCTCACACAATCAGACTGAGCAATGACGTCCTTGCCTCGAAAGTTATGTATAAATGCCATCATGCTCCACCGAAATGGCAATTTTCAGGCCAGGTGACTATGGGAAGGCATAGACTCGGCACAAATATATTTGTACTTTAACGTCATTTACAATGACACAGTATACGTGCTCAGTTCAGCTATCGATTCAATGACATTATATTTGTGTTATAATCGTACTTGGCTCTGCATTATGCTAAAATACTGTAAATAAGTTAAAAAATAAATATATCTAGTTTATTATCTTTAAGAGACTAAATAATTAACGAGAAGTTAATTACAAACGTACATGTTACAGGTAAGCTTATCCTGTTTACATGTGTCAGAATCTTAATAAAGGTTATAAATAAAATCATTTAAGAACAAGCCCAATTTGAAAATAATTATTGTCTAGACGCTACATATTACCTGTAACACGAAGAATATACATATCACAGTATAGGCAGATGGTCCTTTCAGTGTAAGTTTTGGCAGTCATTGTCCTCATTGTGATTTTACATGGTTATCTAATTGGCTTCATTAGTAGAGGTTTCATTATATAGGTATAGTTTGCATGAAAAAGTTTATAAACTTTCACTGACAGTGTGTTACTACATACTTACGTGTAGATACTATAGTATGACATTGAACATATGTACTGATAACACATTCCCATATTTGTCAAGGTTTAATCCTTATCTTTATGTACTTTCGGTATATTCACATTTTATCATAAGTCGTAATACTGTATGTAGAAAGTAAATAGATTGAGCAGTGAAGCATATATAGAACTGCTTTGAAATGATGCCTTGATATCTCATTCTGTGAGAATCTCTCTGTAGGGCAGGAGAAAGCACGCATTACCTATGTACATCTAGTGTCACTGCTATTTTCTTGCGTAGTTTAGTATGAGTGAAGATAAAATATAGTCCACGCGTGCCTTGCCAAGCCATACTGTGAAAGTCTTGATGAAGATCAAACCTTGTCTGCAAAAATGACAGAAACTTGAAACTTCCTTCCTGAGCTCAGATTTTCTATCTATTCTTTTGTGTGCCATCACACTTGGCTCTGATTTTCCTTGGCTTAGTTAGTTTAGTTTAGTTGGGCTTGGCTAGACTTCCCTTGACATGACGAGTCAATATACACTTACATATATACATACTGCTGCATTCGCACGTAGCAACCATCACTAAACTTCTAAAACCTACACAAAACTATACCACATATCTTTTACCGTACAATTCGGGATGTTTTCACTCTATAAATTAATTCCCCTCCCCATTGTGAAAGGGGGAACCCAACACTTTCACCGGATGATATAATGGTCAAGCAAATAAATGGCGGAGTCTTATTCTAATTCATAAATATTACTTAAAAGTTTCTAAAACAAATATTCAAAAAGCTTTCTTGCTGAAATATACTGTATGTTGGTAATTCAAATTCCGAAAAGGTGCGTTAATACATTTACTACATATATATACACATATTATATCTTTGTCACCGTGAAATGAGCAGAAAATGCAACTCCCCAGGAGAACTATCCAAATTAAACGGTATATGTTTGTTGAGCAGTATTAAATAAGGAAATTGAACATAACTATCTTGCGCTGTCAGCACATTACACAATGTACAATACAGTAGAGATGATACACTACTTTGACATAAGATATATTTACTGCGTAATACATACCTAGGTGAATAATGTGAGGGTTATGTACTTATGTACTGCAATGGTGAGTGAAGAGAACCCCGCGATGTGATAGATTAATCAAGATTCTGCTCGGATGACAGGGCCCTCTTGAGATCGTCGTTCATGAGAATTTAATGAAAAAATTATACTCACTACATCTACGCAGTGAGTGAGACGAGGGAAAGGAAGTAAAGTCAAGTATCTTTCCTTAAGCTAAGCCACCTCTGTTTGTATTTATATGTAAGTACATAACAGAAAAGTAAAGCATCATCGTATCAAGAAACACATACATGTACTGCACTGTACTACTTACAGACAGACTTGTTTCCCATTAACTGACTGCTGTGCGCTTTTATAGATAGCAGCTTAGCTTAAATCTAATAACATAGCAGCTCCTAGTGTTACTTATGTGTAACAGTGCGGATTACAGTGACAAATTATTTTATACGGACGCCTTCACTCACGCTTGAGTCAACCTACTTAACTTACTAACGATATTAATGGCAAGTAGTAAGTAGAAATAAGTAAGTTATCTTTATCTTTTCTCTTTTCCTTCGCCATCACTATCCATTACGTATACTTACACCAAATCTTTGAAGAATTTGATCTTTGTCATGTTTTCGTATTCTCTATACAAAAATGTCAGTAGGCATTAAAAGATAAATTAAGTCCACGTATAAAAAATATCCGCCTATTCGTTTTCTTCTGAAATGAATTTGTATCACGTGAAGTCTAAAGACTAAAAGCATAAGTTTCATATCCTTTTCTTGGCAGTACTAGTAATAATGATAATCCAAGCTTTCTTTGGTGCTGGTTTGTTGTCTAGTCGTTTAAAAAAACTGAATGAACACGAAAGGAGTTCAAATGTTTCATCTAACCCAACCAAACATTATAATTATAATAAACATCATGCGTTCACTTCACACTTTAATGTAATAGTAATGGTAATGACATCAATGTTCTGACATTAGAAGAAAGCGGAGTAGCAATTTATTTCTTCAAGGAAAAACTCTTTTCATTTCATGGCAATACGGAAAAGATGAAGCGACTCTTTACTACAAGTATCAAATGAAGCAGTGGCATACCATCAGATAAAGAAATGATGTCTTTGCCGCCGACAGCGAAAGACAAGAATAATGATGATGAAGCCCACTAGTGAACATAAGCTGCTACTGTAGTGTATATAGAAGGAAACTGTTTCAGAAATATTTGGAATCATTCTGTCGACAACAAAATTCGATGAAAAATTCTTTTCTGAAGAAACACTTTGTAAAATCACCTAATAACTAAGTCATTAATGTAAGTAAGTACAGACAGATATAGTAAACGTGGAATTTTTTATAGTTTTAGTTTCCTACATAAGAACGACTTGACCATTCCATAAATAAAAGAAAATTCAGATATTCCATGCCTACAGGGAGGGACATATTTGATCCCAAAACTTTCCCCGCCGCTTTCTTTCTCAGTTCAATAATATAAATAGTAACTATTTACTGAAATTATTTCACAATACAAAAGTCCTCAAAATACCCAATCACCATAATGGCTACCCCAAAACAAAGGGGCATTCATTTTGGGACTGCTAATTATATAAAACCATCGTGCAAAAATTATCAATTGCTACTATTGACTATTGATTACGTTTTTGAATTTTTAAATTCATATTTATTTATTGTTAAATTGTTGAAGTGTGCTTTTCTCCCAAATGACACCTTGTGAGTATTTTATATTGACTAAAATTTAAAAAAAATCTATTGATTGAGGGAAAGTGCACAGTGGTAAAATATTTGCGGACAACAGCTCGAACATTCACTTGGTAGTGCACAGTAGCCTGTGGTGAAAGTGCAATGATTGACGGGTTGTAAACCTCCCTGTATATTACTTTGTGTAGGAAAGAAAGTAACTAAAAACACTCACCGATAACTGTAAGCGTGACCGGAAGTATAATGGGCGGATGACTCGAGACTTGACACTGGTAATCTCCTTGGTCATTCTTGTCCGCCGACTTAATTCTCAATTTCCAATTATTCGGCTGCTCAAAGTTGATGCTGAGTCGCTCGTCCCCGCTGTAGGTGTGAAGACCTATATTTCCCCAGAGAGAAAAGAGCAATCATATTTTGACTCTGTCGAATTTTCAACTGACCTTCTATGTACTTTATACTTCTTACAGTTATTTACTGCTAGTAAGTAACCGAACTGAACTGAACCATTGACTATTAGTTCATAAACTGTATTTTCAAACTCAGAAACACATATATGTACATATAGCATAAATATAACTGTCTATTGAATCCATACCAGATAACTTGATTGCAATAAATGGACAAATTGTATATCATTCTCCTTGTCTGTTCCGTTCCTGTTTCCATTGTCCCTTCCACTGGTCTTATGAAACATTATATGTTGTAAACATTTCTTCGATGAGGATGATATGATACTATGTTTATGTCCAGCCCATGCCATGCCAGGGCAGGATGCTCCCAGCGTTCACGTTGCGTTCGTGATAAGATTAAGTTAAGCAATAAAAAAGGCCAATAAAATAAAACAAGAGCATCTCCAGTTAAAAATGGTTGTAAATAAGATCTGATACAGAGTAGGTATGTTAGTGTAATGTTCTGTATTAGTAGTATCGTAATGTAATACTTCACTTTGATCTATCGAAAGGAAATATGACTATGAGGATAAAAGTCAACATGAAAAATGTGATAATGTAACAAAAGGTAAGAGAACCAAAGGGAAATAAAGAGAAAGTCGAAAAGGAGTAGAAAAGCAAAGAAAGGCTTAGCAGTATTTGCAGTCAAAGAAAAAGCCGATTCTTTCGTATCATTAACCCGCTCCTTGTAAAGACGTGTTATGTAATGCACAGCTGGAAGTGCGTTTGCCTCCATACTGTATATGTATACTTTCTATCTGTACTAGTCTAAAGGTACATAAGTATCGTAAAGTAATAGCAAGTACAGATAGCTACACTATTGTATATTAGACATGTATATTGTTTATCTGTGTATAGTCACATTATCTATATATATTTTGCTACATACACAAAATAACACATATCGTACTCTATTCTGTTCTGTTGCTTTCTTTTTCTTTGCTACATTTGCTCCAGTTTATAGGGCTTGCTTTGCACTGCAACTCTCTTTCACTGCACACTATCTTAACTTAATATGGTGCAAAAGAAAGTGAACGTGTAAATGTAATAGTAAGTGCATGTTTCATTCTATTGTATTTTCTGTATTCATCCTTCCATATCTAATGGTATAGCTACACTATTATGCTGCACTTTATATTTGCTACACACAATGAATTACCTACCTAGGTACATACATAAGTAGGAATACTAGCAGGACTGCATGAAATCGTCTTTTCGAGTCTCCTTCCCTTTATTTTATCCATATGTCTAGATAAGTCTTGTGCTCAGTCACACACAGGCCTTCCTATGCCTACCTCTCAGTCTGGACTGGACTTGGACTGAGCTGTCTGCTATTTTTTTAGTCAAACTGTGTACTGTATAACATATATAGCACACTATAATTCTAACGCTAACTGTAACTGTAACACTCCTCTGGAGAATCACGATCGAGACAAAACTATGTGTTTTTCTTTCTTTTTCGTGGACTTAGGCTAACTTCACGCTTGTGCAGCGTAACACAACCCAAGTTTATTTTTACTTGAAATGGACACACTAATACTTGTGAAGGACAAGAAAAGAAGCGATTCCAAGAATTCTATATCATAATACGGGTATCTAAACCAAAAGCGATGTGTATACAAAGGGATACAACTGGAAATTCTTCAAATTTATAGTCCCAGGCCGTTAGGTTAGGTTAGCTACGTATAAATAAAATTCTAACCCTTATGTACCATGGACACCCACTACATGCCGTAGGCGTATAGGCATAAATCTAACTATCTATATTATTGTAGTGTATACTACTAGCAGATGAAATAATACAATCCAGAGACATTTAAAATAGTAGTATCACTGCAAAATGTGTCATATTGTAATACGTAAAAATGTTTAGTTTGGGTATCAAGACGATCTGTTACATAACTTTAAGCACCTAATTCATAGCCATGCATACTCCTACTCCACTTTTGAACGCATCTCTCAAGAGTTTCTGCGTAATGTTTCTCTCCTAAGCATCTAGCAACAATTCAACAGAATCACTTTGCCTAGCCTAATTCACATTTAACGTCCATTTTCTATGTAATAATACTTCTGTAAAAATCTCCACGTTGCCTGAAAATCTACAAAGTATACTACACACACTGCACAGTTGTTTGCTTAATTCGTCACATTCATGCTTGTTATTACACTTTCGCTGACTGTACTTCAACTCTGTAATTTGAACTGAACTTACAATTATAGGCGGCACTACTAAATAAAGCTGAATTTCATGTATAGTATCACAGCTACTACATACTTGCATACCTAGGTATTTGAATGACAACTGTTAATAATAATAATACAAGGGCTTGCTTAGGAGAATAGTAGGTACGTAATAGTGTACCTAAAAGTATATTTAATAACTGTTCCTACGTATGCACGGCATAATGAGCTATACCAAGCTGTGCGATAATGCAATATTCAACAAGGTAACATAATTGTGACTCGGTCTTGGTTTGGTGGTTTGTCTGATTTCATCTCATTTACAGTACATTATTACAATTTACAATGGAGCAGATTGCATAGTACCACTATGTTTGGGTTTGAGGTAAGCAGCAGTCTACGAATACCTACATACATAATTCTTGTCAATTTATTCAAGTGCTGATTTCCAAAAAGTGAAAAAGACGAATAATATAAGTAATACTTGCATTAATAAAATCGCATCATAAAATTACATAAATTTTCAAAATTTTTATTTGTTGTAGTATAAATTTTTACTACAAAGATCTGAACTAATATCAGAAAATCCAAAGCATAAATCGTAGAAAAATACACAGATGATAGATCTACTTTATATAAGCGTACATGTATGTAAGGTATGCTACGAAAGATGAATGGGTAAATTTGAAAATCAATACCCTTATTATAGCTAGAAACTTATACAACAAAATTTCCATCGCTTAATAGATACACAGGAAAGAGATTTTTCCTGGAGACCTAGCCTTGCTTCGCTCTAATTCTGACGATATGTATCAAGAGGGTAATCGACTCTAAATTGATGAGGTGAAACAAATCCCCTCGAAGAAATTCAGGACAGCATCGCCTACTTAAATAGAATTACAGACTTATATAAGTACATTTATATATACAGAATACAAGCAATGGCTTACGTATCTCCTGGATACTTTTATCCTAACCGAAAATCTCACCGAGATTAAATGTATGAATCAGAATTGATTGAGTAGTAAAGTCAGGTGTAAGTATTTCTGTTTTATACTTTTACTCCCTAGGATGCTTATTTAGGTATTACTTAATTATAATCCCTACAATGCAATATATTTACTCATATACATACTTACTATCCTAACAAATGTTAGAGAAAGTGTTCTTATGATGTAGGCGAAAATAAAATAAGAAAGCATCTTCCTATAATATATCCATGCAATCTTACCAAAGATAACAAATGTCGACCTAATATTATTCTCAACTTACTGTCTCTACAACATCTTCACTTACCTACAAATGGAAAGAGGATATACAGAAAAACAAAAAATAAGGGTAAAAGTTTTTTGTCTCACCAGAACGAAATGGCCATCGAAAGAAGTGGAAGGAGACCACAAATATGGGTCATCGGATATTAAGAGATAAAGTTTTACGAGTACATGCTTCCACGTGAGGGACCAATTCAATTGTTTTGAGTAAGGCAATCAAAAAGGAAACAGTAGTGGTAGGTCACTATACTATAAGCGCAGCTTTCTATCTCTAAGTAGGAAAGTTCGATCAAAAGTAACTAAACATGTTGTATACAGTATCCTATATTATCATTTACCTTTTGTTGCTGAGCGGAAGCATATATACAGAGCTACCATAGAATCAAGGAACCAATGCTATAATTTACTACATAGGAAAAAGCATGGATATGTATGGGCAACCTAGAAAAGTAATTGGAGCTAAGTATGGAGTAACGAGAGAAAGTGGAGGAGTAATGAACCAAATCTGCACTCAATACTAATATATATGCTGGACGGATATATATATAAAAGGACTATTTATAAGGCTTTCTCCGGCTAGCGAATCAAGTCTTCATCGAATTCCGGTCGTGACACTGTCAACCGACCAACCGACTCCTGCTGTCACTCGATTTCTACTATGATTTCTCTGATTTTCTCAAGTTGTGATTGATTTTATACCTTTTATTGATTTGCTGTCTCAATTTTAATCAATTACGTATAATTTATTATATTGCTTTCTCCCATTTGTATTCTGTCTAACCGTCCAACTTTGATCTTATTTATTATACCCAGCTTGAGCTTTAACAATAATAATAATAATACCACTTATTATTATGAAAATAATAAAATAAAGTAAATAAATAAGTAGAGCTAATATAGTGCCAGTTACACATTTGCGAAAAAAAAAATATTCCCCCTTGGGGAATTATTGCTGTATTTCCATAAACTCCTAAGCAGCCAAACAAAACATACTGAGTTTATATTTTATACCCCATACAACATAGATTTAGAAATATTTATAAGATTGTCACTGAAGGAAAAATATTTCTCTGAGCAATGCTCAATTGCTCAGGAACCCGAATGCTAAATTCCTTGGGGATACTATTGCGATTGTGGCATCATGTATTCATAGATTATAGGGTGCCATTTGTTAATGCTTAAGGGTTATCATGTCGGACGACACTAGGTCGTGCACATATTGCCATAACCGGCAATACAGCGGTTAGCAAAGCAGCAGCAAAGTGACGTGACACGATATAACCTATTGCATTTGCTGCTAGTTGCACGACCTAGTGCCGTCCGACACGATAACGTAACTAGTTTCGTAGTTCGCAAAATAATATTAATACTTATTACTCGAATTGGTAAATGTAAAAATTAACCATATTTAGTACTACCTACTTATATTTTACCCACAATAATGTTTCACAAGCTTTTCTAATAGTATTCAAATTCAAAAGTACCCTTTTCTGTGCATATAATATTTATATTCTCCCGCAATATCTAATTGTATAACCTCCTTACTAGAATGCATCGATACCAGTGAACGATTCACAGCATGAAAGTGTTATATCTTAATGAAAACTTTCATAGCAAAAACAAACTATAATTTGCAGTTTATGTTGCGTGGGTTTAAGTTAAACTGGCTTTCAATCTTGTTTGAAACTGCTTTCTTTCGGTTCTCACTCTCAAGTCAGAGCCAGAGTTCCGCTAAGTGAAACCAATAAACTGTCGTTACACTGAAAGCTTTCTTTCACTCTGTTGAGTTTTCATGTATAAGATGTGTTTTCTAGTGTGCACAGTTTAGGTAAACTATGTACAGTGCTACTACTCGTACGTATTTATTTTCATTTCATGGTCTACGTGTTGATGTTGACGTGCAGGTTGATAAAGCAAGCAATTGCAATATGATAACAAGGCTTTATTCGTTTCCTTTTCTCACATTAACTGTAATTTTCTCCAACAAAGGATATTGCGAAAAATTGCATGTTTACCTAGTAAAGTTAGATCAATAAATCACTAGGTTCACCTTAAACACAACACAACATGCCTAACAATAACTTCAATTACCTTCGCTTATTACTGTGTGCAACACACTTCTGATTTTCTAGCAAACGAAGTAAACATCGCAAAAATTCCTGTGTAACACTTTTGCTTTTTGATAAAGCCTTGTAATTGCTCTAGAATTGGGTTCTGGTGACATATGTACTAGTGATAATTCTAGCACTACACTACTGTACTGTATCTAAGATATCTACTAGCTGCTATTTTTTAATGTTTTCGTTGGGTATAGGTTTTCCAGGCACTATACTATGGGTATAGGCGTAGACTGTGTGGATATGTCATGGAATCATCAAGGGATTGAATAAAGCCTGGACGATTTCAACAGTTTGGATCCCAAGGTGTTTCAAATTGTCATGGCTGCATAAGATGGGGACAATAGCCTGAATTTGTCGGGCAACCAGTTCCTTCTGTGTATTTTGAATGGAGATTTGTGCCCAATTAGCCTAACGACCCCACCTTGTAACAGGAGATTTGGCCACGACAATTTGACGTACCTTGGTGGATCCTATTACATTATATTCCAGTCAATATTGATAATGTGATATCCAAATTACCTGAACTAGAACTAGATAACTTATGGGAGATAAGGATTCTTGACCTTTTGTGTTTGAAAATATTATGAATTGTGTTGTACTATTGGATATCAAATTCCAAATCTTTGTATTGGGACGGAATATGCCGTGGGACAGAAAAGCAGGTTGACATAGACTGGGGGACGGAATAACTCGTGCTATACTGCTGTTTGCATATCAGAGAGTAGGCTATCCACACAGACACATTGACAATACATGTTTTTAAATGATACATCTGTATTTCTGTAATCATCATGTTCGAAAACATGTTTTTTCAGTTTTATTCGATAATAAGAATAATTTTGGGAATACGTGTGCATATTGGCATATTTTCGGTCAACGGACTTGTCCCTGACAAGGGATATTCCGTCCTAGAATCGAATCTCTGTCTCTGTTTGCATATAAATTCCTATACTTGTAATAGGTATATGTTACTAAAAACTACACGCTCATAAGTACATTGCTGTTGGCAAGTAAGTATATAGTATTTGATACTGTTGTACATTTAAAAAATGTCACAGAGAAACTTTCTCTGTGACAAAACTAAAACAGCTAAAACTGACATTTAATTACAAATACGTTGCTTATTCATCAAATAAGTACACATAAGTTACAAAAGTTCAAACTGATTACTTTTGATAATATAATGTTGCACCTATCAGTACCTACTTATTATTTATTTATGATCAAAGTAAAAGTATACCTGAAGATAATGAAGGAAAATGTTTGTTCCTGTCAGGAATTAGAATTGGTATTAGCTTCTACTGTATAATGATATCTGCTAAATGGTGCATGTAGTGAAGGGATCGATAATGTCTGTAATATATCTGTATACGTATAAGTAGCCATGTAAATAAATAAATGTAAGCCAGCAGGAGACGTGGCGCGGCGTAAAGAAAAGCGACCTATATTGCAGTCAAGTTCCTTCTGGATAAGTTTCAGAGAGAAATAACTTTCAGATATTGACAGATACATTTACCCGTTTAGAATTGAGAATGATCCTACCGAACTACATAGTAACATAACGCATTTATTGAAGTAACGTGATAAATAAAAGTTCACTGACCAAATGTCAGAAGACGAACAGCTCCAGCTTCCCTTTTCATCCAAGAAACCTGCAGAAAAGAAAACAATGGATATTAAGTAACATTTTCAAAGCTCTGTGTTTGAGACTGTGGGTAATGTGAAGTTCAAGTTGAGGAGGCATAACGTGCAAGTTTTAAATATTATGTTGATTTTACTAGATAAGTAAATTATGAGTGCAATGCACTATGATTTTGTGTGCTCCAAGTAATTAGCTATTCTTACCTGAAAGTTACATATTTGACCATTGTTATCTGTTCTAAAAGCTACTAATTTACCTTAAATGTTAATTCCTAATTAGTATTCATTTTGTGTTCTAACCTGACGTGACCGGACATTGCTCTTAGAAGATAAGACTACCTTTTTTGTATGTAAGTACATGTATATCTAACTTAACTTAAATGTGTAAAAAACTAAAACCTATTCTTTGTAATGTAATGGTACACTCTTGACTGGCTATATAAAGAAAGCCGAATTACATTATTTGTCAGTGCTCTTGCAATATTTTAACCTTACTGTTGTGCTGTCCAATTGCTAGCCGAAATTAAACTCGAACTTTCCAGA
>JAQFYC010001558.1:0-32907 GCA_034694165.1 Tomocerus mixtus | reverse complement strand
GCGTACACATGTATAGATTTGTTCAATTGGGACACAAAATATAACATAGCACAAGATAGCACGTGCTATGCTTTGGGTGGTACGTATCTCAACCACTTATTAATATACCTCAGTAGACTTTGTACATGTTTTTACAATCTCGATCCGGCAAAAATAACATTCAATGATCGAAAGTGAAAGTTACAGATAATACAAATAATATGTTATAGAATACAGAATGCATCTCCTCAAGTCTCAAAACTACCATAATATATTAAAATTACTATTACCAAATGTTCTTTGACAGAAGATGAGACTTTTAGAGATTAGCATCGCATCTTCTGGGATCGCAGGATAGTAGTGCTATAAAATGCTATCCTCAAGTCCTCAATCCTCCTTCTGATGGTCTCTGAATCTTCGTCCACCTAAAATATGATATTGAAACGGCGCGAGTATTTATTTCTTTACAGATTACACAAATCCGATAATAAACAAACAAATTAATTATTCGGCAGTGAACACTAGTGAACAGTGACATCGTGCATGGACACTGGCAATAATGTTATTTACATATCAAATAAAAATTAATCATAATTAGTGAATATATTTAATATATAGAATGAGTGAAAGCGAAGTGGACATAGGGGGACCTTGGGGAAGTATGCCCTGTTGTCTGTGTTACAAAGAATACGATTGTCCCGACCCACCTCCAGTGTGTCGGCGAAGAGTGCCCGAAAAAAGTAGTTGCTGGAGACATTTTTACGACAGTGGGATTAAAGAGGCTGTAATCTCTTGCTCCAATTCTCCCCGAATCTGCCCTCAATGTTTGTCTACCTGTGAAGAAATAGAAGTTTTAGACGAGCGGCTGGAAGGAATTCAAGTTGAAATTGACAAACTTGTGCACCAGTTTACCTCAAATCTTCTAAAGTGCCGAAAAACTAAATCCCAGCAGGAGTCTCAAGCAGTAGAAGTTGAACACATAAAAATTGAGCCAAATATACTTCATCTCCTAGAGGACAGTGGGGAAAATGAGGATGAAGGTGCAAATCAATCTGAATATAATTACCAGGAGTACGAAATTATTGAACTTGAAGACGACGATGTTCCACAACAATTAAATTCGAGTAATGACAATGAGATTGGCAATGCCAGCCCCAGTGGTGTCCGTCAAAGTAATCATTTTTAACATAGTTTTTTTTATCATTTGGCTTGTAATTACTCATTTTATCGGATAGTTACAAAAAACTTTATTATAATATCCTTCATTTAGGTTCATAGTGTTATATCTGTCATCTGTAGTACAGTACGGACGGGTGTTAACTTTCTTTAACTTTTCTTGTACATGAATCTGTTTCTTTCCAGTTAAACTGATAGAGTTATATGGTATTGAATAAACTACTTATTTATATTTATTTTTAAAGTTTTTTGTAAGAGACTTACTATTCGATGAAATGAAAATGAGATTATATTATATTAAAGCTGAAAGCACTAAAAGATTTATTTAGCTTGTACTGATTCATAATTTTTTTATCCCATTTTGAGATTTTTCTGAATCACATAATATAATGATACATTTTTTAACAGCAAGAGAATGTGAACTCATATTGGATGAGGATGGAAGACTGATGGAACTAGAGCAAGATGGAATTTACGGAGACGACTATGGCACGAAAGATTTAACGAGTGATCTTGAGTAATTAAACACATTATATTGTTATCAAATCTAGGGTATCAAGTACTAGGTATAACTAGGGCTGCGATATATGTAATAAAAGAAACGTATTGTTCCCAAATTGATGTGACATTGTACACCGCGAAACTAGCTCCATAGTGACAACTCCATTTGCCTTTTTCAGGAAATTAGGGGTTTTGCGTATTCTAGAAACCTAACCTATGACCTAATAATGTTTCTGTTTCAAAATACGGGCTATCCTCCAACGTATCCACCATCCGCGGTGTAAAATGCCACATCTTCTATTAAACCACCCCGATCACAGACGATGTTTTGCTATATAAAGCCTCCCTTCGACCTCAGATTTAAATAATCGGGGTCGACGCAAATTTTATTTTGAGCAAACACTATATATAAGTTTCCCTCAGTCCCCTTACACTTTAATTTGTAGTAATTCTTGAAATACGTTTTTGCAGTTACGAAATCTCTTACAAATGTCATATCTGTGGAAAAGTTTTTATTGAAGAAAGAAATTTGGTTACGCATCTGAAGATACACGCAAAAGATAAGGGATCTTTCGGATGTCACATCTGTGGGAAAACGTTCCGTATCGGCGCGCTCCTTAACCGTCATTTGATGGTAATTTTATATTTTTAATTGAATAATTACTTTTCCTAATGTGCTGTATTTGAGTTAAAATATTCTGCATGTCTACAATCGACTGGTTAGGATTAATAACGTCACCAATACTTGTGTCAATCAATTTGGAGCACACGAAGCAAATATTTTTCATTCAAAATGGGGACGCAAAAAATGTAATGGGCTTGTTTTGTTTGCTCATTTAAGTTTAAATAGGTATAATAGATTCTGGGTTACATATCTGGTAATCTGGTACATGATATAATAAAGCGGTTTTGGTAAGGACATAGTATTATTAGCAATAGATTGGGTTATAAGTCAAGCGATTTTGTTTTGGACAAGAAGGAATGTAAATGTAGGTACTATAATTTGTTTAACTTTTATCTGAATAGACTCACACTGGAGAAAGACCCTATAAATGCCGAAGTTGCAATATCGCCTTCGCCACGAGATATCATTTCACAAGACACACTGCCTCAAGAACTCATCTCTTCAATAACCGCTATGTTCCGAATGCAGATATCCCCTTGATTGCCAAGAAAAGAAAACCTAAAGTACCTGTTCAAGTGACCCCATTGAAGACCTATGGCAGCGGGCAGAGAAGAAGACCCATCGTAAATAAAAACATGTTGATAGTTAGCAAAAAGGATATTGTGATGTCAAGACCCAATGTGTCTGTAAAACATCCTGTGGCGAAAACGGGGAGAAGAAATTCGTACCATAAATGTCAAGTGTGTGGAAAGGTGTTGAACGAGGCGAGTAAATTAATCGAACACATGCGAATCCATACAGGAGAGAAGCCTCATATGTGTCCTTATTGTAACAAAGGTACCTCCGACCTCCATTTTTATTTTTCAACATATATGTAAATAACTACATCTTATTAATTATTAAAACAAGTACTTATTGTAACACTGTATTAATTTAAATAGGATTTCGACTCCGAAGCTTCTTAATTGTTCACCAACGTACTCATACAGGAGAGAGGCCTTTTCCGTGTTCAATATGCGGCCTAGCATTCATTCAGAAGAGCGGGCTAAATGACCATAATCGTACTCAACGGCATTTAGACAAAGTGAACAGCCTGAATGCCCTCAACACTGTATATTCCAACTAATATTTACAGTCTGAATCTGACTTTTTTAATGATTTTGTAATGAATACACCTGAATTTTTATGTAGAGAGTAAGCGCAGCTACTATAAGTGTATTTGCATTTAAGTTATGTATTTAAGTCATTCGTGGAAGCAATAAGTTACTGTTAAAAATATTTCTTCAATAGAATACTCGCAAAGATTAACACCACGAAAAAAAATAGTTCCAAATAGGTAGCTGTATCTGAACCATTACTCTTTTATTTTGAAAAGTGCATGCCATTAGATAGAGGAAAGTGTACACAAATTTAGGTAAATAGATTACAAGGTTGATCGTTTATGCCGTAGTTAAATAATTGTTAACGCTTAAATTGTACATAGTAGTGCATGCAATTTAATATCTTTACTGTACTATATCTTATAAGCAGGTGCCCTTTCTGCTACTGGGCGAAGTAACCGTAAATTGCACCAGGACCAGCATGTAGGTCAATAGCACACTCAAAGCCTGAAGGAAACAAAAAGTAGTAAATGCAAAATTGTTTATTTTGTTATATATAACTAAGACGTATGTTTCATAAAAATGTTTCAATACCACTCCAATAAATCCGTATGTCACTGTGAAGAAGTTGCTAGCCTTTACTCCAAAGACGAAAGTATTAGTGTGCAAGTACAGGCAAACCCCCTGTAAATCCTGTCGCTTCTCATAATTAATTTTGTCGATGGAAATCATTTCTGATGTAACTTTTTCCATAAATGAATCCCTGGTACATCTCATCTGCAAAATATTTAATTCTTATGATTATTATCGTATGAGATTTTAATTTAAGAATTTGTTGAAATAAATAGTTAAAAAATAATATGATCTTAAGAGAAATGTTTGTAATCAACAAATAGATTACTTTGTTGTGTATATAAAAAATATAATGTAAAATGTAAACCTTTTCGTAACAATGAGCAGCTGCTATATAAATTGCTGCTTTTTGAATAACTAGACCAGCATATACTGCTCGTTGTCCAAATGAGTATTCCGGAAGTAATAATTTATTGATATAGCCAGACATGTATAGAAAGGTTGTCACGAATTCCCATAGGAAGTTATTTTGAAAAACGTCATTGACTTTGGCGACCAATGATTTAGTCCGAGTGAAATTGTTGTGAAGAATTGTATGTATCATTTTTGGAGAAAACTGATAAGAATCGCATACATTGATCATTTCGTAAATAGCAAAAATTTCACAAACCACAACAACATTTTGAAATGCATACACTGCATAATTGGAAAATAAAATTGTGTAGCCAAGTATTGTTGCAAATATGAGTGGAGGAGTAATCATTCCTGAATAGCATTTTGTCTCATTTTCCATTTGATACAATGCATATTGTAGTTCTCCAATTCGCATTCTCTGGCTATCAAAAAAAGGTCCCAAGGAATAGTCCGATAGAAATATCATTGTCGCCATAAACATTTGAAATCCAATCATCACATAAATTCCTACGGTAAACTAAATAAAGTTTTTAATCAAAAATTATTTTATATTTTTTTAATTATAGTTAAAAAGGAACATAAACGTTTATGATACAATATTTTGTTGTATTTGTAATAAAAATTAATTTATACATCTTATCCATCAACCTATTTATGTATAAATCGGTAATGCTCATACTGGCATAAATCAGTTATTTTACGACGACTTATATATGTAGCACAATGGAAAACCAAACGTAAGAAAATTCAATGACAAAAATGATTGAATTAATATTCATTAATCATATTAAAGTTATACCTTTTTAGAAGCTATCTTTAAAATTGGTTGATTAGTAGTACTGATTATTGCATTTAACATTCTCACAATTTTTTCTTTCTTTATCCAGTATAAATATATATATGCCAAGCGTTCGATATTGTTGAAGATTTCTGATGCCGCCTCATATATCACACTTGGAGTTTTTGACAAATTGTCCCCAAATGGTCGGGCAAGTAGCATCAGATGCCCAAATACTGCTAAGATATTAATAATTCCGCAGAATATCTATTAAGAATTTAAAATATTATTAGCTAAATATAAAACCTTTTAAAATGATTTGTAAGTAATGTTTGTAATTCGTAAATATGCATACTGTTCTACTCAAGTAAAATATACTAACCTGTTGTACCCTGTTACATTTTATGATAAAGGTGTTCGTTTTTGCACAAATATCTATTCGAAATGGTACTAAGAGTAAATAAAACGAAATGTTAATACATTTCACAATTACAGTAGGGAATAGATATCCCCTATTTTCTGGTAATTTCCTTTCTAAATAATTGTTTTCATAAATCACTTTTATTGGCAACATTTTACTATTAAGAACAACTATTTAATATTTTTTAATAATGAAGCCAGTAATTTATTTATTAACAGTATTTACAATTTGGATATTTTTTTAAAATTTTTCCTTTGATAGTTTTGGTGTTGCAGACTATTATACCGTGTATTGTGTATACCGGATTTAACGTGAAGCTTACTTTAAGGAGGATAAGTGTTAACATCCCAATTTACTTGTGCAATATAAATAATTAATTGCCATAGTTCAAGTTGGTAGTTACGTAATCGGTCAAAACTACCACTCATTCAATTTCTTCTTCAATTTATTAATGAGCTAGACAGTTTGTCAGATTTTTATTCAAATTAGACCCGGTTTTTTTTTACAAAGTACAGTTTTTCTATTAGCAATAATCAGTTATGTGGATATATGTGACTAAGTTACAGATAGTTAATGGATTACATTTTATTGGAGAAATCTATTGCGATACTAGATACTGTTAAATATTCATAACCATAATAAACCATTGCAATGGGTGTAACAAAGTTGTAAAACAGACCACTTAAAATTAAATTATGGTAATGGTAGACTCACAGGTATGCGTAATTTCAAAATCCTTAAACCGTTAAAAAGTTATTAGCGGTTTTAGTGGGATCTCACAGTTCCCGTGAATGTATGCATATGTCTGTGTCTAGGCACAGGGAACCCTGTGCCTAGATATATATAGACATCCACTTCGCTGTGCCTAGACATTGACAGTAATAATTCGAAAAAGTTGAACCGTTCATTAAATATCGATGCCATAGACAGACAGACAAAACATTCACTGTAGGATTGCAAACATAATAATATATACAATTTATCTGACATCAATTAATTGGCGTCAAATGATGAAAACGGGATAATGCAACGCAATTCATTATTGAACAAATAGAATTTCTTTCTAACTTGTGCTTCAATTATAGTAAAATTTATTTTCATGAAAATTGGATTGAGGGCAATATTTACTTTGCACGAGGAATACGGTATTGGTGTCATTCTTTATATTCACTACAAAGAACAAATAATGTAAATTGAACATTTTGTGGTATCCACCTGCATTTCTCTCCAATTTGTAAATTCTCTTTACATACAAAAAAGCTATTAATAGTCAAAAGACAAGTAAACAGAGTCAATACAATTAAAAAATTCCAAGCTCAGTAGGTAGTACATACAAATGGAAGATAATTGATCGACATTGTGGATAGCCTCTGTATTTGTAAGCTACCTTTAAGTATAAGACAAGGTACATATTCTACCTATATATCCCCTTCCTATACTATATAAAAATCTATAATTCGCAAAATATAATAATAAATATTAATCTCCATTTAGCAATAAGAATAATTAATAAATAGGAGTAGATTGAAATCATACTCCAAAAAATAGACAAATAAGCATCTTGTATTTAGTACTATAGGTGCCTGCATATTCGCATTTATGCTTATATATTTGTAGGTGTTTGTATAGCTGAAATTCGTAGATACATAATAAATAAATTACAGCGTAAAATATCTGTGTATTTTTGTTTCATTGTCATAATACATAGGATCTTGATTTTTATAATTATCATTAAGGATAGTGAAATAAAAATGACATGTCTCATGGTAGTATGTCTGTACAATATATTGATTTGTGTTAGGGTATTCATTAGCATCTTTAATGTACAGGAAATTGTTGGCCTTTATAATTATAATGCTAATTGGTACACTTCTTAATACTATAATCAAGTTATTCAAATCTGAACCGAATCCAATTCTTCAAGTATTAATTTATGCTCGTTCAACCATTTGAATGTTAAATGGATAAGGTGTAAGATTCAGTCCAACATTTGGAGTCATGTTTGGTAGCTTCTCCCCTGGGACCAAGGACATTGTAAATTTTTGAAGTAGTGCTGACACAAATATTGGAACTACCGAATTTACTAATGTTACACCGATGCAATATCGTTTACCTGTAATTTAAAAATACAGGTCAGAAATAAAATAAGCCACTATTTACAATATTGCTTAGCAAATTCTGTCACAATAATAATTCATTCCCAATAAAATATATTATCTAACTGTTTATAATGATCCGCATGCTTACCAAATCCAAAATGTACGACTCGTCTATCAGGAACAAATTCCCCTTTATCATTAATGAATCTCTCCGGACGAAATACTTCTGGATCCTTCCAATAAGTTTTATCCATCATTACCGCCCAATGATTCGATACTATTATGGCCCCCTGAGTCAAAATGAGATGTTTAATAAATGTACCCTGTACATACGAAAGTTATAAATAAGTAAATTGGTAAAGTATAGAATTACCGGTGGAACTGTCCAACCATTGTATACAATTGGCGTATCTGTAGTTCGAGGTATTGGTACTGGTACTACGCTGGCGAGACGATGTATTTCCAAAATTACAGCTTGAGTGTAAGGCATCCTATACAATGAATAATTAAAAGATTTAATTTCTCAATACTTTAATAACTAATTTAATAATAATTTAATAACACTATTCCCACAGCGCCTTATATTTCACTTTACATAAGTATAGTAGTAAGGTGAATTTTTGTGACATTGTTTGTACTAATTATCACTCAAACTACTAACAATAAGAAAAGTAGAATTATACGCAATGAAGCTTACTTTTCGATGTCTTCAAGAGTAGGAATAGAATGTTTTGGCACGAGGTCATCGATTTCATTTTGAACTTTTCTTTGAACTTCGGGATTTAATACGAGGAAAAGTATGGCGTAACTTAGAGTGGCAGATGTTGTCATTGAACCAACAAGCCAAAAATCTTCTAACATGATAATTAACTGCTCCTCTAAATATAAAAATATAATTATCATTAACTATACATATCCATTTCAGATTTCACTTTAAGTAAATGAGCATATAGTAGTAGAGGTACCTATATATCAGTTATTATGAATGTGTACTAAAGGAGGTAATAATATTTATGTAATACAGATATAATAATGTATATCGTAGAATGACGTAACACTATCAGAGATAAATATTTAACCTGTGTAAATAGAATTAGGGTCCTTAGACGTGTCTTTAATTTTCCTGAGGAACACATCGATGTAGTTTTGGGGTTCTTGTAAATAGTCGCCTTTCAACTTTCGCTCATTGACGATAGACTGAGAATAAGAAAGATTGTACATTAAATACAAAAATTACGCATGAGCTATATAATTTATGGCAATATTATTTTACACGATAATGAGAATGCATTTAAGAACATAATACATAGTAACATGTTATTTCGTAGAGAAACTATTATTGTGCATCTTACCCGAACAAGGGATATCAACTCCCCGAAAAATCCGTGGGAGAACTGACTCGTTTTGGAAACTAGGTCCTGTAACTTAGGAAATGCAAGGAGTGGACTAATAAAAGTAGATTTTCTAGCTCCTCGGAAAGTTAGTTCTAAAAGTGCTAGTAATTTTGGGTCGTCGTGTGAGTAATGAATTCCAGTCATCATGCTCCACAGGATATTGATCACAGGCAATGTGAAATTGTCTTTAATTTCCAGAATCCCATTATTTCTCTTCAGGGTAGATTTTATATCTTGAAATGTTTCAGCTAACTCAACTTCTATTACACCGTGCATGGAGAGTCTTTTTCCGAAACCGAAATCTCGGAGAGTTCTCTGAGAAAACTTTCTCATTTCTTGCCATATCGCTGGAGTTTTAACAAACGCTAGTCCTGTGTTGAACACATGCATTAACTCGATAATAAACGGTTATTAATGTATGGGAAATGTAAACTAGGTACTAATGATGATGTAGCGATAAATACTTTTACTATGCACTCACACTTACCAAGTTCCTTTCCGAATGCTCTAGATCGAAGGATAACATGATCCGCCTTTAAGCTCCATTCGTCCCGTTGCAATAACTCTTGCATTATTTCGTATGAATTTAGGACCACTACATAATGACACTCATTGATTTTAATATGCCATGGTAAAATAAATATAACAGTCTGGATATAAATGGCTTGCCTATATACGTCGTCCCAATAGACATACTGAAGAAATCTCCATACTTCTTTGCAATTTTGTCCATTGCTCTCCATGGTTGTGAAGGGCCAGATAGTAAAAATGAAATTGTAGTTCCAAGTAAAGGCAGTCTAAACGGACCTATACAATTATTTAGAGTAAATTTCCATTCCATTTACTTTAGCAGTAAAGCTAAAAGTAATTTCATACCAATTTATAATGAAATTTGTATAGCTTATTTACAGTAGACAAAAAATGTGCAACGTATTTATATTAATAACTTATTTTAAATTTAAATTGTTTTTCATAACATTTTCCAAGTAATACAAATTAATTGAGAGTATTTCTTACCTGGTGCTAGGTTTTGCTCGATGAACTGATATCTTTTCAGAAAGCCCAATAGTAACACTATTACAGCACCAAAAATAACTAGTGTGACTATCATATTTAAAATGTGTTCACTTATAATGGCTAAAATTTTCTGTAAACAGCAATATGCACTGGCACAGGCACTGCACTTTGTTGACTGATTAACGTATTGCTGTGTCTCTATCCTAATAATCATAAATGCTCCAATATTAACATTGAGATTTGTTAGTTAATGCAGGGCAAGTACCCCGATGCATCTACAGGATATCATGGAACATCCGTGGGAAATATACGGAGCTCAACACGCTTAACCGGTTCCTACACCTGGCCCACTCTTTCTTTCATTAATTATAAGGTACAAATATTTAACCACAGAGAATACTAATGTAAATATAAGTCGTGGTTAAAATAATATCGTAGAAATGTCTTTGTGAACAGAGGCAGAGGCATAGTATGTCTAGTTCTTTTGCCAATGAATCATGTTGGCTTAGAAAATAGGTAATGTGAATTTTGTGGAATAAATTATTTTCCATTAATTGGCTATTTGTGTACCGAGGACGGCAAATAACATTAAAATGGGTCATAATTCCATGTAACAATAAATAATATTAGATAGTATATATTTATAGGTCGTAATATTATGATAACTAAGTACTCATACGGCATTTATAGGACTATTTACTTCGACTAACTATATAAGATCATACAATTGAAAACTTTAAACTTGAACTAGAATTGCTGTTTGCATACATTTATGACTTAATTAGATTAACATAAACTTGTACGGCATTCCTATTCCCAGTCGTTGGCTTATCAAATTTTTTCAATGAAATGCAAATACTACCAATCTCTTTAATGATTGTGAATTATGAAAAAGTTTAAAGTGGTTGGTAGATATTGAGAACAACTTTAAAGTCAGGTATAAAAATATTTTTAAAAATTGTGTTTATATGTCTACGATCCACGATAACTTTTTTCTTTTGCCACATATAAAAAAATTCATCGAATACATTCCGTCGTCCCTCGTGTTATTTGTTGTCATTAAGTACTATACACACATTTAGCATACTGTATAGTAAACAGTATGCAGCAGCATAGTCACCCATAAATAAGGATTCTTTTCGGAAGGGATCATACAAACACTAATTCGATCAGTAGCATATCTATGCAAAATACAAAATAAATCCTTTCTGAACCTGAAGCAAACTTTATTATTCCGTGCAATACTCTATTCACATTTTATATAGGGCCAATTTTAGTTTAATTACTAAATGGCAGAGGGTTTCCGAGCAGCAGTCTTGGGATTGCATTTAATTATTATATTCATAAGTATATACACATACAGATATAACTAATTATGCAATAGCCCTCCCTAATGATTTATTGTTGATGCTGATTTCCCGAAGTGCTTGCTTGTAATAGCATAATTTCGAATGTAAACATGAATCCAATGATGGAAAGAAAGAATTGTCTTGTAAAGAAGAAAACTCCTAATCCATTTATTTGGACCGGGTGCAACAATAGCATTCTCTCTAACCGTTTTACCTGCAAAGAATACAATAAAATATTATTTGAAAGTGTATAATATGGTACAAATAGTGTTTATGTATATTGAAATCAGAAAATCAAATAAGCAACATCGAAACATTATATTGTATGCATTATGGTTACAAACTAAGAGGTGTTTAATGCAATTTACCTCAGCATTGAGCTCTATCAAGGGATTTTTCTGCAATGAAATAACCACATTATGGGCTGCAGCGTTTACTTTAGAACTGAAATGGGTTACTAAGAAAACACGAAGGATCCATTGAAAAAATGATATGGATAGATACATTGTGTTGACGGGAGCGCTTTCTCCGGGAGGATAAATCCATTTGTGTAACTTCACAGGAACAAAAAAATAGGATTTTTGTATTAGTATTTGTATAGGCAATTTAAAAAGAATATTTCTCTTCGTAAATTCTAGTATCCTACACATTTGTATTTACCTGCACGCAAATGCAATATACGGTAGTACAAATGGAAACAAAAATTAGAGGAGAAAAGAAGTTATTGACAATGTCTACCAATTGACATAACTTCAAATATTCCAGCCGAACATCGTGCCACGGGATAAATCCTAGGCGAATTATAAAGTTTATTTACTGAATTTACTTTACTTTTTGTTTGGGATTCAATTAATCACAACTAATAATATGGATAATTACCATTTGTAACTCTGACTGACAATTTATCAAATTGCGTGAACTTTTCCTCACCAATATCTAGCCGAATGTGTATCTGATTTTTCAAAGCCTCAAACTTAAAATATAATGCTCTGCAAAATATTATGATCAGAATATCCACGTAATTCCACGTATATGTGTTGGCCTTTTCACTAATGTAATACAATATTGCTATAGAAGGGTGATAAGGCAGCACTCTGGCCCAAGAATATCCAACACAGAAAAAGTAGCGCTCCAGAAGACCCACATTTAACGTGGGCGTGTATTCTATGATGATATATGAAAAAGTATTGGCAATATAATATGTGAATATACATTCAATATTGAATTATTTGGAGGTTTTGCTAATTACCTATTCTGTCACACAATCTGTAAATATGAAAGTCGTACAAGATGTTTTCAGATATCGACCAAAGCATTATTAGCAAGGCGATCAAGTTGGATTGGAGATATAACATTCTGTCTGCTTCAGTGAATTCCAACTGACTGCAGTTGAATCTCCATTTCTCAAACAGGATTTTCAATTTTTTATTTTGAATAATCATGTACGTATAGCTGCGTAATTAATATATGTGTTACTCTTTTATGATGGTATATGTTATTCATCTCAAAACTCAAATATCATTTTTTCTAATTTTAATTTGATAGATACGAAAATACTACAATATTCTAGATAAGAAGGAGTACAAAATTAAATCTACTTACAAAAAGGCAGCTGTAGAGAAAATTAGTGTATCCTGCATTAATACCGCAGCGTTCACAGCATCGGCCGCAAACGACACATATCCATATTCATGTAATGCCATAATTAGGTGCAATAACGATCCGGAGAGGAACATCGATGAAAGAGACCACTGAAGAATTGTTGACCATAATTTCCTAGAGAATAACATTTGTAAAATGTTACTTGTTGGCCACTGGCTGTGACTAAATACTTTAAATTACTGAAAACCGTAAATATTTGGATAAAGTAAGAATATAAAAATGAAAATAAAATAATGAGCACTAACAACTATAAACAACGAATACCTTTTGCCACAATTTTTATCTCCCACAACTGGCAATAGCCCCAGAATTTTTCCAAAAATCAGTGTTGGCTTAAATGAAATTTCCAGATCGCCGCCACAAATATTTTTTCCAATATCGCTGCCAGGACCCATTGTTCTAAAGAATTTTCTTGGTAGTCAAATACAGTATGCAATCAGCAAAAATGTAAGGAATTAAAGAATTATGCTGAGAGAATCTTATTTTTCGGCTCGGAATGAGATTAAAGACTTATAATAATCACATAATATATAATCTTTTTTAGTCTTTCTATTAGCACTTGAGTAATATTGAATATAGCAGGGAGCAATTTGGTATTCCTGTCTCATAATTCCATTAAGTGATTAGTAATTGGCCCAGTTTTGAGAGATACAAAAGTTTCCTAAATAAACACCAGTTCGTAATACGAAAATATATTCAGTGCCTCCTTGTCAATTTTTGCAACGTTTACAACTTTGAAATGAATACACGCACAATAGAATATATGTCATGGTCATCAAACACACAAAGATGTAATTTAATAAATTTTTGTTAAACACACAACTTAACAATATTGAAATTAGCTGACAAACAAGAATAATTTTATTAAAAATTTAGTAAAGTCGTTCAAAGTCAAACAGGTACAGATATCCATCATATATGTAAATAATCAAATAGTAATGTGTTCAAATACCTTTATAAATACAACACTGTGCATAAGACAAATTAATTAATTGTACGTAAATACTATGGTGTCTGCATTGTATTTGGTGAACCATGTCCTAGTATTTTCAATAAAATTTCTACTTGTTCGCTAGCACAAAAGTTAAAACGTTTCATATTGCTATTTAATAACGAATGGACAAACTGATAGTAATTCCGTGAAATGTTAAACGGAAAGTAAAATAAATTCTCATTGAATTAAAGCTGAAATTGAGTAACACTATACTTAACTAATCAAACTAAGTTAGGTAAAAATTAAGCAAATATTTAGTGGAATGATAATATCTAATTTTGTTCCTTCTAATAACGTTTCTTTATTGAACTGCATTGACAATAAAATGAGAATTGAGAAATAATGCTGGACGGTACTCAAATACATTAGCAGATTACTTATTTATTTTGAAGTATGCATTAAAGAGTGATTGTAATTATACCATAAATAATCAGACGAAGTTCTCTGACGAATTATTGTTAATGCTGATTGTTCGAGTTGCTTGCTTGTAATAGCATGATTTCAAACGTAAACATGAATCCAATGATGGAAAGAAAAAAGTTTCTTGTAAAGAAGAAAAGGCCTAATCCATTTATTTGGACCGGGTGCAACAATAGCATTCTCTCCAGGCGTTTTACCTTTAATAAATAAAATTATATTTGTGTAAATTACTTAAACGGTAAACGAACGGCTACTATTTTAAATATAGAAACCTGTTTATTGTATAACTGACAAAAAGCTGGAATTTTTCTGGGGAAAGCATGCATGGCAATTTTAATGAATCCGTTTATTAAAAAAGGACCATTTTCCTTTTGTCATCATTGATAATAGCAATTTAATTACCTACCTCAACTTTGTATTCAGTTAAACGATTTTTCTGTAATGAAGTAACGACATTGTGCGCTGAAGCATTTACATTTGAGCAACAGTGTGTTACTAAGAAAACACGAAGGACATATTGGAAAAGTGACATTGATAGATAGAGTGTGTTGACAGGAGCGCTGCCTCCATGAGGATAGATCCATTGGTGCAACTAATATGAACAAAAAAGATGACTAACTTCAACAAAATTTAATTCAAAATTATTATTATTTGGTACTGAATAATTTTGTTTATGATAGGGATGCAGATGCATAATATTAAATACCTGCACACAAATGCAATACACATTTGTACAGATGGAGAAAAAGATTAGAGGAGAAAATAAATTATTGAAAAGATCTACCAAATGGCATAAATTTAGAAAATCCTGCTGAACATCTTGCCATGGAATTAATCCTATAAGGGCATTTAATAAAGTATTTAAGTAATTGGATCATTCCTTTTAGCATGACTAATTATTCCGAACATATCAATCCCCAATTACCATTTATTACTCTGAAAGCCAACTTATCCAGTTTCGGCGTCGGCTCCCCAAGAGCTAGGCGAATCGTTATTTGGTTTGTCAAAGCATCAAATTTAAAATATAATGCTCTGCAGAATATGATAATGAGGATGTCCACATAATTCCACGTATATGTTATTGCTTTTTCGCAAACATAAAATAATATTGATGTAAAATAATTAGAAGGCAGCAATCTCGCCCAAGAATACCCGACACAGACATAATATCGGTCCAGAAGGCCTAAATTGGATGGTGGGACGTAATCTTCTAATGAGAAACCAACACAACCCAACGTTACTTGTGGTTAGTAGAGTATATTATTTTCAGAATAATGATGACACCGGACCCTTCAAAAGGATTCTTTACCGTTTGTTTACCTGTTCTGTCGCACAATCTGTATAGATGAAAGTCGTACAAGATGTTTTCGGATATCGACCACAGCATTATTAATGCGGCGATCAAATTAGAATGGAGATATAATTTCCTGTCTACTTCTGTAAACTTCAACTGATTGCAGATCAGTTTCCATTTTTCCAGTAGAGATTTCATTTTGTTATTTTGAGTAACCATGTGCGTGTAACTATTTAAAAAGTACTCATTTTAGTAACATGGATCCTAAGATGACGTAATCTTGAATATTTGCCTTTTTTTAATTTATTTAATGATAACTTATGTTAATGAGAGAAATACTAATATCTGCTTACTAAACTGCAACTGCAAAGAGAACTACTGGCTCTTGCAGAGATTCCGCCGCAATTGCAGCATCTACAGGCGAGTTAAATCCAAACTCGTGCATTGCTAAAATTGCGTGCAAGTAAGATGCCATGATGCCTATTGAAGAAATAGACCATAGAAACATCGCCGAGCACAATTTTCTAGTATGGATTGAAAAACAAATAATATTAGAGATGATGCATATAGCAATTACGATTAATATTCGAAATTTTGTGAATATTTAAAATAAAGCCTGCAACTATTGGCCGAACAACAAAATGAGTTGGTAGATCAACAAGTTAATTTAGCATAAACTAAAAATATCGGAGAGGCTTCCAAATAAGGAAATTTTTGCTAATGAACGTACCTTGTACCACAATTACTTTTTCCTACAGTTGGTAGTAGTCCCAAGCATTTTCCAAAAATGAGAATGGGTTTAAATGCAATTTCCAGATCTTCGTAATTATCGTAATGAATTTTACCAATACTGCTTCCAGTATTCATCGTGAAACAATTACCTTAAGATGTACAGAGATGTCTATTTAGGTGTCGTCTACAATATGTACCTATACATAATAATGAAGCAATTGACAAAAGAAGGAATTAAGGAGTTTTAAATTTTGATCAATAAGTCTTATTGTAAATTAATTTTTAAAATGTATTTCTTACTATTGTGAATTAGTTACTGCAGGGATTGGTGAAATGTGTTAAAATGTGCATGCATATAACTGAGAATGGTTGGCCCACAGGTGCGCTGATGATATTGAAATGACGAAACAGATGTTATAATAACGTTCATAAAGTAAATATTTACTCTTATTATTCCATTACATAATTGGAAAAGGGCAATTGCACTTGGATACAGAAATTTGGTGAATAAACACTTAAAATGAGCTAAAGTGCCCGCTTTGCAAATAATAGCATCTTCTACGACTCTTATCTGTTATTTATTATGGGTTAAATAGTGGATGCGGATGCAGCAGTAGAACGTGTGTTGTATAATTAAATCCCTTCGTGGCATAAAATAATTATCAGGTAGTGGGTCCTTATGTACTAATAAGTAAAAAATAATCGATAAACATTCCCTTTTGCTTTTGTGTTTTATTGATACCATAGGAGTACCTGCTTGTTTAAAACATAATTCCCACGAAATTAGTTTTACAGATGACTGACGAATACTACCTAGTATAAGTTAATGAATGTAAATAGTAAATGTTACCTTGCTGCATGAATATAAAACATAATAGGGGTTACGCATGTTACCTACCTTGCCTGTAGGGAAACGCTATGAGGTAAGTTGTTATGAAGTAAAGGCTGACGTGCAAAACAGCAATAATTTTGTAATACATAAAAGTATTGTAATAAATGCAACTTTGTAAAAAATGGTTGACATAGTTGAGTGAGAATATTATTTGCGACCTTTACAGCAATTCGCTATATATACACCTTTAATAAAACGGAAAATTATTGAGAAGTAGATATTTTTTTAACTGCGTCTCCAGCACCCTATTATATTTGTACATCTAAATATATGGAAATTTTGGATAGTGATCAGTGATCATTATATCACTTCAATAATATTATCCCTACATACTGTCAATTCGGATTTCTCGAGGTGCTTGCTTGTAATAACATAATTTCAAACGTAAACATGAATCCAATGATAGAAAGAAATAATTGTCTTGTAAAGAAGAAAACACCTAATCCATTTATTTGGATCGGGTGCAATAAAAGCATTCTCTCTAACCGCTTGATCTGCAAACAATAATATTTATGTAGCTAAAAATAATATTACTGATTGCCTATGTCAGTTATTCGTTTCATTCAATTTATTGAATTTACTTATAGACAGTTATAATTACCTACCTCATCGTTGACCTCTATAAAGGGATTTTTCTGAATTGAAGTAACGACATTGTGGGCTGCGGTGTTAACATTGGAGCTGAAATGGATTACTAAGATAACACGAAAGACATACTGAAAAAATGATATGGATAGATACAATGTATTGACGGGAGCGCTTTCTCCATGCGGATATATCCATTGGTGCAACTAATAATGAACCAAAAAGTTGTTAGTATAATTATGTGATTGTGAATAAGCACTATTACGAACTATTGTTTTATAATATTTGAAAATACCTGTAAAATAATGCAATAAACATTTGTACACACAGAAAGAAAAATTAAGGGAGAAAAGAAACCGTTCACAAGATCCACCAAATGACATAAATTTAGAAAATCCAGCCGAGCATCCCTCCACGAAATATTTCCTTCGCGGATATTAAAAAATAAAATGCATAATAACAATTATTATAAATATATTATGTGTATTAAAAAATATACACTCGTAATTACCATTTACAATGAGAACCAATTTATCAAGTTTCCTGGATTGTGGGTCATTAAGAGCCAGCCGAATATGCATCTGTTTTGTCAAAGCTTCAAATTTAAAGTATAAAGCTCTGCAAAATATGATAATGAGAACGTCCATATAATTCCACGCATACGTCATGGTCTTTAGACAAACAAAAAATAGTATTTCCGTGAAATAGTTAGGCGGAAGAAGTCTGGCCCATGAATATCCCACACAGAAATAGTAACGTTCCAGAACATTGTTTGGTTGTGGGATATTTTCTGGAATCACAATTAAAATTTAATCTCCATGTATTTACTAAATACTAAATGCACAGAATCAATGTCTACCCTCAAAATGTACTGTCATATACCGGTTCTGTTGCATAATGTATATAGATGAAAATCGTACAAGATGTTTTCAGAAATCGACCAAAGTATGATAAGCAAGGCGATTACATTAGAATGGAGATATAATTTTCTATCTTCTTCAGTGAATTTCAACTGACTGCAGTTAAATCTCCATTTCTCCAGTAGTAGTTTAAATCTTTTATTTTGTGTAATAATGTACGTATATCTGCCGGGTATAAAGTATTACAGTGTTTATATTGTTAGATTTCATTTTAATTATGACAAATGGATGTTTCCGCAAAAGATCTGCTTACAAAAACGCAGTTGTAAAGGAAATTAGTGGCTCTTGCATTGATTCTGCAGCTTTCACAGCGTCCGTGGGCGATTCGTGTCCAAATTCATGAATAATATGCAACATCAAGCTTAAGTAAGATGCCGAAATGGCCATCAACGACAGAGACCATAGGAGAATTGTTGACCATAATCGTCTAGTTATAATATATAGATATTTTATATACATTCACAGATTAGACATTGATATGAGAAGAGAAATATTACTGGGGGTTTTAAGTGTCTGGAGGTACAGGGCTAGAAGTTCTACTATACTAGAATAAATTGAGTAAATTATATACATATTATATTGTGCAATATTAATATTTAAACTTAATAAGCAATATATTTAGTGGTACCTTTTACTTGAATCTCTTTCCCCGACAGTTGGTAGAAGCCCAAGAAATTTTCCAAAAATTAATATTGGTTTAAATGAAATTTCCAGATCGTCACAATTATTATTCCCAAAATCCCTTCCGGCACTCATTGTAATAGAATTTTCTTACAATATCAGAATTTCTTTGATAAATAGTACAGGTAAACAAATTGTATGCAAAAGTTAACTTTATTGTGTGAATTTTTCAAAATTATTATAGCTGCTCTTAATTCTTACCAGCATGCTGTTATGCATACTTATATGAAATAATTCATAATGGTATGTCGTTGAAAACGAAGAACGCGCAGTTACAAACATAACATAACACTGTGAGCGTTATTACAGCAAAATTATATTTATTTTTGTGATAATAATGTGATACGTAGTTGACTGTATTTTCATTTTTGCATTAGGTAATTGAGGTATTTATAAGGGCATTGTTGAATAAACACTATCAATTAGCTGGATTGTTTGCTTTGTAAACAATAACATCTGCTTAGTACAACCGGAACCCATTAGGTGAATTATGTATGCTTTTCTGTAATTCAGATTTTTATCTATAGTACGTTAACTAGTTACACTAAATACAGATCGTCAAGCTATAGTTTCTCTGACACAAATTCTTCTGAAACGTGATCAGCCGATAAAGATGACAAAAAATGAAATAAAAGCATTTAAAATTATTATCTTCGCCAGTTTTAAATATTATGTAAGTCAGGTTGTCATTAACTCATCATTTATTATTACCAAATGGGGTAACATTACTTGTTCTGGCATTAAGGAAAAAACAGTACTATTATATAAAATAGGATTAGCTACATCAGCGTACATATTATATTTTAAGTTGAATTATTGATTTAAAGTACTCAAATTATTCCCCATGTCAGTGTCTACATTTTGTGCGTTGTTTTATTTGCATTACACTTAATGTATATTACCCTAGACAAAAATCTTGTTTGCAAGAGTGAAGTTAACAATTTTGCAAAGTCTAAATGATACTTCAAAAATAACTCCACTTTTAATAAAACTGCCCAATTGAAACAAGAAACATAATCTTCTTTCCCATTCGTCATGAACCATTCGTTTTCCATGCATGTTGAATTGTAGGAATCAGAAGGAGAAAATATAACTTTCTCAATTATTCGACAGTGATATTTCCCATTCATGCGGAAACGATTATCTTATAGTATTTTATTTACTAGAAGTAGGTATAGCTATAGGAATCTACTTTCTACTTTAATCCGCTATCAATAAAATATATTAACTATGAGTATCTTCTTTGCTACACCATGTATTTTTGTGTAATAATAGTCGTAGGCAGAAGTGTATTACAATAGTTCGTAGTTGCAATTACAGTCTGTGTGGACATTAGCTATTAGATCCGCATGGCAATTCCGAGACGGAGACCATTACGTCAATAAATCAATCAACCAACCCAATCAATTATTACGCAAGCCAAAGTCTTTCCAAGCCACAGAGGCAACATTTATTATCATTATGGATGGAGACGGTGACGGTTCTGTCTATTACAATGTCCGTTCTTTCCATTTCGACAATTCCAACTGAATAAATGGACTTGAGTCGAACCACAATGCCGAACGAGCTTTAGCATGGAAAGTATAATAAAATATAATGCAACTTTCCAAAAGTATATAATTTTCTTCATTGAGGAAAACATGATGTACTACTTATATGACTGTAACTGTAAAGTATTTTCGTGACATCATAGCTAAGAGAAGTTTTAGCAAGTTTTTTAGTTTGTACATGCCTAAAAATGTACATCTTTAATCTGTACTTCTATAAATACATTTGGACTTCATTTTTATACATTTTCAACAGTAAATCTCATTTTAATCCACATAGGTGTTCATATTTTGAATATTAATGCTCAACTAAAATAAAATTTCCATGTTGTTAGGTAATTTTACCAAAACTTGACTTTAATCAACAGCAATAGGTTTTATTTATGCAAAGATTGGTACCATAATAATAATTGGCAAAACATAGTCCATCGAAAAATAATTATTTGTATTATAATAAGAAGTGTTTTGTCCATTGAGATATGAAAATAGAAAAGGACAACTTAAGATGGTTTGGCTATATCGATTACTATCGGTTTGAAAGGTAAATCCCTGCCATTCCGAGCTCAGGTCGTCTACTGGCGTGTACACTATGTGAGTACATAATGTATAAACAGACTGACAGCTCATTCGGAACTCCTAATGCCAATTTAGTTAATTAAAAATGTAATTTCAGGCAATCACGCATGTACACTGGTAAGTTCTAGCAGCTATATGGCACCATCTTATTCCAGCCAGAAGCCTTTTTGGAAACACATGGACACGTATAGGATTATAGTCATAGTATAATGAAATTTCCTATTGTAGCTCTTCAGAAATAAGTTAAGTTTCAACATTACTATAAAATAGTTAATAAAAATTTTCTTTTAACGAAACACTTCATATTTTTAATAAAAATAGGAGTGCGCTGGTGGTAGCAAAAATGTTTATTACATAATATACATACTTACTATAATAATTAAGTGATTATATTGGGGTGATGCAAATATTACGTTTGTAATTAACGTAATATATTTGCAACGTAGCAAATATATGAAACTCTGAACATGCAAACCGGACTAAAAAATTAAAAATAGATCAGTAGACAGTCGGCACAAAATTCCCACAAAATAAGGCATCCTATGAAACTTACGAAAAAACGTCTTTTCAAATTTTTAAAAGCCTTTGTGGTTTATGTTCCCTTTTTACGATTTTATATTTTTTTTGAATTTTGAAATCAAAAATAGTAAATTCGAATAATCTTTACTGAATTTAATATATTTCTAGGGAAAAAGTAATATCATTGTCTCAGAATTTTAAGGGTACTGAAAATAAATTGGGGGCCACGTATTGCCATTAAATATAAAAGGCTCTAAGCATAATAATTATTGTTACGCAACATATGCATCGCCCTTTAGCTTTAATGTACGTGTACTACACTGTACACTATTACATACAACGGGGACAATGCAATAATGCCTTCAGATAGTCGAATACCTACTTAGGTTAGTGAATGGGGAAAGAGAATTACCTCCCATGTATTAATGCATTTTTTATAAGCTACAGCTATTACCAGCTATGACGATTTTCGTCGAATTGTGCAATTATCAAAGTTCAGTTAGCAATGTTGACATTTCATAAAAGCGCAGAGTTGTTTACTTTTGTAATCGGGTAAAATGTATTCAAAGCACATAACTACACTACATTATACTTTTAGGCGAAGTTAAAATTTTCTATCTACCCATCTAAAGTGTTGAACTGGTTCCGAATTGGCAAAAATTCTATCCCCACTGGAATAACTTCATATCATCGATTTTTACGTGCCTACTTACATATACGAAATCACTCAATTAGTCTCGTTGCTATTTGCATTATGGCTTAATGTAAGTTTCGTTCTAAAAACTTGCATTAATGCAAGTCTTGCAGGTAGGTACGTTATTTTTTGATATTATTACATTTGCCAATTGTTAATACAGCTGGAATAAATACAAAGTGTTGTAATTTCATATCTATTCTTATATAGTGTCTCAGGTCCCTGATCTTCATAATTTCAATACTTTTGTGAAAAATGAGGCCACTGACAAGTCTACAACTATAAACGTGTGTTTCACCAGAATCCAGGAGCCCTAATATTTTAAAAATCGTCAGAAAATTCTGAAGATGAATAAATTGTTATATCTTGGACTATACTGTTTAATAAATGTATTTGTCAAGGCAGAGGAGAATGTTACAGTTCTCCTCCCGTTAAATGTTTGCAATTACGACCCTGAAAAAGAAGAAGTTGAATTGGGTCCACTTATATCTCCGATGGTATTAAGGCTACCACTGAATGCCTCCATTGAAATACTACCCAGGTATTTAATACATTTATACTGGTAATTACTTAATTTTGTAACAGTTAAGTATTAAGTTTCATTAAAAACAAGCACAATTGTTCCAGAAATATTGGCAGACAACCAATATGCCCAGAAAATGCCCCGTCCAAAATTTTTGAATGGCCATTGTCAAGTGGCGATACCCTTAGTGATGTTACTGAAAAGCCGAATAAGGAAAATTATGCACTGAACATTTCAAAAAACGAATTTTTGAGATACAATTACTTCACCTATGAGGAAAATGAATATTGCGTGACAGAGTAACAACGATTATTTTATTTTGGTCTATTTAATTTCTGAGAATTCTGATAATTATGTTTTATTATTTACCAGACATGACAACAGCGGCATACAATTTGACATTTGCCAGAAAAGGTGCAGCAAAAAGACACCCTGTATTGAAAGGTGTTGTGATGTGGACGAAGTGTTGGATGTTTCCGGATACCCCGTTACATGTCGGCCGAGTGGGGATGGGTTTGCTCGATGGAAGCCACTATTCTACCATGATTTTAATAATAAATTCTCGGAAGAAGAAATGAAAAACTTACGACCTATCTACGTTAACAAACGCTCCAACAATTGGACTGAAGATAACTGCTACTCTCAAATAATCTCTCTGAAAAACTTTTTCCATCAGCGAAGCTTGTGTGTGCACTTGTATATTTATGAACACATTTATCTATTTGGTGCATAATAAAAACATTTATTTATTTATACTTGGTATCAGGGTTCGAATACTGGAAGATGGAAGTGTTTGGAAGCGAATATATAGAAGGGAATGGGTACAGCTGACTGATAATTATTGTATTGACAGTGGCCAGGCAATTTCAGGAAATGCTACATTTTACGATGAAAATGAGAGAAACATGGTCATTTATAAGTGTACAGAATACACTGAAAAATATGAAACATTTTCCTGGGTAAGTTGTAAAAGCTTTGTTTTAATATTTTACGCTTATTTGAATATCAAGTTTTCAAAAACTACATTTTAAATGGTAACTATAAGACATTCTGAAATTTTTATATCTACTATTTATTGAATATATAATTGAATACTTTTTAAAATTAAAACTTTGACAATTAAATAAAAGAGTTCCATACTAGCTCTTTACATTTATTTAGTACATGTACGTAAAGGACGATTATTTAAGATGGAGCAAAATAAGTTTTATTACATCAGATACCTATATGGATATACTATAAATATAAATGAGTGTAAATCAATTTGAATTGTTTTGTAGGATCAGACAACTATTGACTTTTTATACGGTGTACTACTGACAATGTCTTCGATTGACGTTTACATCACCCTCATGGTTCACAGTTTGATGTGGAAACACAAAATAATACATTTCTGCACAAAAGTTGTGCAAGTTTGCTATGTCTTTTTTTTCTTCTTTGTTTTCCTTACTCTCGCTATATTTCATCTAGTTTCAGTTACAATTACCAGATCTGATACTCTTTCCCCAATTTGCCGTCATTCGTGTAAGTTCATAATATATTTTAACACAAACGAAATCGCTTTATGCTATTAATTAACAATCTTTTTTTAACATAAATTATAATTTCATAATTAAATTATATTTAAATATGAAAATCTCAGTGGAAAGTATTGTGCTATTGAAATACAAACTAAATACGTATTTATTTATTACAGCCGTATTGACTCATTTCTACTATTTGTGTGCCTACAACTGGCTCTCAGTTGTCAACTATGATACTTGGAAAATGTTTAGGTAAACATTGCAAAATAAGTACCAACCTGGTACAATAGTATTGTATTATTTTTTTGTTTAGGAGAACCACAATTTTACATAATTTTACATTTTACATTTTACAAACAATAAACTTTACAATAATTGAATAAGCCTTCAAATACGTAATATTTTTAGAACTCTGACTACAAGGCCCAGGAAAAAAGATACCCAGTTTGCATTTCACAGGGTATTTCTCATCATTTTGGCCCCCTGTGCATTTATCACTGTTGGAACTGTACTGGACTACATTTTTCGGTACGCCCCATCTATTTTTTTTAAATTATTATTATTATTATTTTTATAATTCGACACACGACTAATAAGACGTAGTTTTAAATACTAAAGGACGTTTTTATTTGATTATTTTTTGCTAAGCTTAATCATACCGAGTAATTATCATAACAGGGAAAACGCATTTGCAGTTAGCCGTACGGACTGTTTTGTAGAAATAAAAAATGCTTTAATGAACGGAAAACCAAAAGGTATTTAAAAATGCTTTAAATATTTTATTATACAGAAAGGATATTGCAATCAGTGGAACAACTGCAGCCGATTTCGGAAAACTCACTTGCTTCCTGGAACTACATTATAAGCAGATTCCTTATTTATATGCGCCTATAATCGGTTTGCTGATAGCAATTCTTGTATATTTCGCTCTCCTCTCTCGTACACTCTATGCAATTCAAATTTCGACAAACGAAAATAAAGAGGAAGGCAAAACGAAAATACATCCGTTAGTACAAATACAATTTCTAATTGTAGTGTAACTATTTGTATTTATGATACGTTTTATTTTCTGAGTTCCAAATAATGATAAGCTTATGATAGCGTACTATGCATTAATAATTTGCTTCAAAAATGTATTACCCAAAATTCTAGTTTAACTGTAAAATTACAATACACACAATATTGGCATGTTTTAGATTGCTGTTTTATTCCAAATTTTCAATCCTTCTCGGAATTCCATGGCTGGTGGAACTGATCTCCTACTTCTCCACACCGGAATATGATCACGTGTCTTGGTACTGGATACTGGCTGATTTACTCCTTGTGGGTCAATCGTTGCTTATATATCGACTGTCAATTATGGACACAGGGAGTAAAAGACGAACCGATGTGTAGTCAAATATGGGATGTTAAATACATGCATTAAAAAAAATTAATCACCGTTATTTTGCATTTTATCTTTCTTTTTTTATAATTTTTTGTAGGCTGATAGTTTTTAAAGTAATATTCCTATAATTGGTACATTTGCTCTCATTAAATTATGAAAAATCATGCATTATTAACATTTATCAATTATTGTTGTGATAGACTATTGACTTTGCTTGGTATGCAGTAGAGTAGTTAGAATAAAAAATGTTTGACTGAACGCAATATTTTTGTTTCTTAAAATATGTTTTTCATAATATTACATAATTCAGCCATTTAAAAATAATAAGAATCGATAAACATTTATTCTATTACAGCATTAGTGGGCAAATCAAACTTTTCAACGGCTTGTCTCAAAGTCTCAACCTTGAAACTGTCAATCATTGTGGTAGTTAGTTAAGCTAGAGAATTGTGCATATTATGTATATTTCTATTTGCTACTTGAATAGCCTATAAAGTTGTGCAATTTGTAAAACAATGCAAAAAATAAGTGCATAATTTAACAACTGAATATTAGATTGCGTGGAATTTGTAGTACTTTTGCGAAGGCCAGCGTTCTTCATAGGGCGCATTACTTCCGCGTGGGACAATTTGGAGGGTCTACTGACTTTTGCGTGGAAGAATGGGAGAGCTTCAGTTTTAGTAAAAAATACATCGAAGTACTTTATTTAGTCTAAAGGCTAAGCATAGAATATTAAACATTTATGTAAGCAGATTTACATAGTGCATAGACTGTCGTGAACAGTATTACACAGTGAGATTAGACTGTTTTTAATTAGGTTAGGTTAGTTAAATAGGCAAAACGACGACTTCCCTGAAAATACCATTCTTCCACGCATAAGTAAGTTAATCTAGTTTTATGTCACGCAAAAGTCAGCATTATGCAAGTATATCCCCACGCAAATGTCAGTAAGCCTTCAAAATTGTCCCCACGCAGAAGTAATACGCCCTTTGAAGAACAATGTCCTACGCCAAAGTACTGCAAATTCCACGCAAACTAATTAGTTATCTACCAGCCTAATTTAACGGTGTCTGAAACAATTTCATAAAAGGGTACGCAAAAACGAATTTAAATTGAATACATTTATTAAAAGCCAAAATTTTTATGCGTGCATGCGTAAACAATTCGGCTAAGAAATTCGGCGTGTATCAGGTGTATCCAATAAAATATTTGCTGCATCTCGGTTTTACTGAGCCCTTAATTAGCCTTCAATTTTTACAGTGAAACTTTACATTTTGCCACTCTTGCCACCCCTAAATAGAAAAACAAAACATATTTTTAATCTATTGTGTTTGAATATAAGGCATTCTCTAAAAACGAATTATTTTATCAATATTTTTGCTGTCATACCCTTTTTTCAAAGCCTCCTCTACTTCCTTCTTGCCAAATTTCTTTGCTTCATCCATGGGTGTACTCCCCCATCTGTGATTTCAAAGTTTTGATTTTATTGTACTACATATATGTAATAATAATAAGGCAGTCTGTAAAAATTGAAATAAACCTGTCTTTAGGATTTGGATCAACTTTGGCCTCATTTAGAAGGTATTCAACGCATTTTAAATGCCCTTCGGCAGCAGCCACATGTAACGCAGCGCGTTTGTCGTAGTCCATAAGGCCCATGTCCATCCCGGAACTTTTATGCTTCTTTAATGCCTCTAGGTCACAATCTGCCGCATCGAAGAGTAAATTAGTAATCGCCAATCGACAACTGTCAACGGCACTTAGAGTTTTGCACTGTTCAAAAATTAAATAATTACAAAGAAATATTCATCCTCAATTATTAAAAAATACTATTTCATATATAAATAATGGCTTATTTCAATGAGCAAGTACCCCTTCCGATGCAAAAGGCTTATTCTTCTCCGGATTTTTACAAAGATCCTCAGCAATCACTCCTGCCACCATAAATAGTACAAATAGATACATAGGAAACATGGTCATCTTTCTTTTGCTCGGGAATCTGGTGAATAATAGAGTTTCTTTTCCCAGCAAGCAGTTTTACATGAATGGTTGGACAATTAATTTGAATTGAAAATTGAGATATTAATTAATCATCCTTTGTTGAATTTATGTGCATTGACAAGTTGAAATTATACATTGACGATTTTTTTTATTAACTCTGCATTAGTATCATATTATGTTATTATATTATATTATAAGCCATATTATAAGCCTACATGTTACGTCATGCTATAATGAAATGTATTCACTCAGATTAATTATCCATGTTATAACGCTCCTTTGTTTCATCCAAACAATATTATATAAATATCGAGGTGAACTTAAATATATTTTGAAATAGTATTAGACATTTGGACCACGCTTCCATTGGCATTGTTTACAGTAAAAATTATGGAATTCATGAAAAACAAAACAATTTGCTAAACATTTTAGTGTTTAATTATTTCATTGTATATTATGCTGTCCTGTATTGTATGTAGTGCAATAATAGTAACTACAAGGTCATTCATTGGAATGACGCACATAATTTCTTTAAAAATTAGTTGGATAGACGTTTATGGTAGGTAATAGGTATTATGACAAATATACATGTAAAACTAAAACATAGGTTATCCAACCTAATTGTTTGCTTAACTGTTTGCACAAAAATGTGCATTTTGCCAGTAAGACTAACAATAAGAGTACATTTTGCAATTGCTTCCTTAACCTAATACACATACCTAGTATTATAATAAACATGGAAAATTGAAAGTTTAAATCATGAGCGTTTTATTCATTGCAGCTATTGTTGAGCATGTATTAATACAGTGTTTTTATATTGCTCTACACCTGAGAAAAGTAATCAGTATAATTGAGCATTAAGATAACTAAATATATGGGTCTTATTTAAACTAAACTACATTAGAGTATCCAAACTATATGTAATCTTAAGATAAAACAATAAGACTAATATAGGTAGGTATGCTTATCTGTCTAATACTATGCGTTGATGTTTATTGTTAGAGATGCTTATTATTTATAGCAGCCTGCCTAATAAATCTAATGATAACATATCTGACCTTGTGTAATACATTCTCTGTTTCTACTCCAAATGGAATTTAGTACCTGCCCAGGCTTTAAAAAATCTGAGCTAAGCTAAGTATTTAATAAGCTCTATTGTACCTAATTTTTGCAGGTAAATTAACTGTACCTAACTTCAAATACATATTATTTACATACATTCCTAATGGCACACATAAGCAGTGTTAGAACTCGTCGAATATTTTTGTATGTATGTACAGTAGAAACAAATGTTGAGATTATTATGTTTCTGTACTTCTCCAACTGCGAACAAACAATGTGAAGATGTAATTGTTGCAAATAATTAACGAGTTAAGGTGTATTTTTAAATTCATATCTGCGTACCTAACTGAGAAACTTACATCATATTAATATTTTTGCTTGCATGACTTTGTTTGCTACTTAACATTACATTAGTAGGTGCAGTAAGTTAGTTAACTGTAAAACTATATAAAAATACATCAATTTTATAATTTATAATACGCTGGATAATATATTATTAGATTACCAGGCCTATTACACATCTTGCGATAATTGTAATAATATGAAAGAAACGTATGAATAAAAATCCTTCGTGTTACAAGCATCCTGGATAACTTTACCTCTACAAAATTATATAAAAGCTGGCAATGGAAATAATATTGTTAGTAACAAACGAATATCAAGACAGACAGAAAATATAGTTATTTAGCTTATTAATTTCATAATTGAGTTAACGCAGTTGGATAATAAAATGACAAAGTCAATTTACTTAATTGTTTCACTGCAAATATTTGCATTATTTGCAACGGCAAACGGGCAAGATGCGGGCAACTCTACTGACGCAGATGTGTGCAATAACCCAGATACGGCTAAACCTTTTGGGGAAGAATGGGTTAGTTATTATAACTAGTATATTTAGTTTTAGCTAGTATATCTGTATCCACGAACAATAAAACATCTGAGCATTATAATGCACAGCGTTGTTAATGTTACTATACTGACTTCCAAAAACTTGTAAATTTCCATTTTTAATTGCTCCAAGATTTGAAAAGTGTTTTGAATTAATTATTGGAGTTGAGTTGACAAATAAAAAATTTAAGCCGATTCTAAAAGTAAATATTGTTTAAAATTTGGTCTTTAGTGCAAAAAATTGACTACCACAGAAGCTTGTCGTTTGGGAATTGTGAACTTGCTCTTTGCGGCTGCCAATGGTGACAAGGAATCTTTAATGAAATACAAAGAAGGGGGAATGGACATGAGTCTTGTGGACTATGACGGCCGTTCAGCACTCCATTTAGCAGTATCGGAAGGACATCTGGGCAGTGTCGAATACCTTCTTACGGAAGCAAAAGTTCCCTCTAAACCTAAAGACAGGTAATAAATGATGATTAATATTTTAATATACCAATAATTCATCCTTATGTAATGAATTAACACTCTAATCTCCTTAATTTTAATTTTGTAGATGGGGAAATCTTCCTATTGATGAAGCTATGAGATTTGGCCACATGAATATTGTGGAATATCTCAACAAATTTTATGAGTCTGAACAGTCTGAAACCAAAGAATAAGTATTAGTGGTAGTATTAAATCAAACCATAACTAAATAGTATGCCTATATCTAGAGATAATTTGTTTGTCATGATAAACTGGCAGATATGTACAGTATAGTAAAATTGAACTTTAAGATCAATTGGATAATCGAAATTGTGGATTTGGAAATTTAAGGATTAAGCAAACAGAGGACGGAATTTAATTGTCAATCATTGCCATATTTAAGACATTAAGAGATAAATTTTCATTGTCAATATATTGTATGACCCTTAATTATTTCTATAAGATAAATTCAATTTCGGGTAGATAACCTGAATAAAAACTAGCTTGCAAAATCAATTTTATTTATCTTCAGTTAAAGAATTGTAGAACTCAGGATAATAATATTAATAGTGAGTAAACTGTGTAACTGAGAATGTTAAAATGTCATATTAAGCAATAGTTAATAAAATAATAAGTAAAATTGTAGAGAATGTGGTTTTTTTATTTGTGATGAAATAAATCAAAAATTGTGTCAAATATTATACCGCTAATGATTTCACTTACTCTGATGATATATTGAAAACTAACTCTATTAGTAATATAATTGCAGATAGACTAAAGTGTACTCCAGTGTACAAACAAAATTCACGCTTATAGATTTTTCTCAAGCCTTTCATGATTAAAGATGTTTTGGCCTTCTGGTTGAGTTACTAATCGCGATATGAGCACAGATAAATGCTGCCTTATCTTTAGTTAACATTTCCTTAATTTACTTCACGCAGTAGTTAATATTATCAACCTACTGAATAAGTTAAATTGCTCTACCTACACCGTGACACACTACCTACTTCCAGAGAAGTGGGACAAAATTTGTAATAAGCTTATTGTAGAGAATCTATCTCTAAAAGAATCGAGGTGTTAACAAAATCGGTAAAAGAAAAAGTCAAAACATTACTAAAAAATACCCGGTTTTTGAACTTTCTCGATTTTTCTTGGCCACAAATATTTTATTTTGCAAAACCGTTTAGCAAATGAACAAATGTACCTACTTTGTAGAATTTCAACTAGTAATCATATCAACTGTAAATAGTAGTGGGTATTGACCTAGGTGGGCTATAAACCATCAACTATTCACTTTATTATGCGTAATGTACTATTAGACTACTATATAGACAAAAATTCTGTCTCAAAATCGCACAACAGCAAACTACTGTTTGACAATGGCTAATTAATTGCACTTGTAACGCACAATGCAATGGAATCTAGAATATTATGTAATGTCCTCAATGTATTATTCGTATCGTACGTATTTACGTATCGTCTAGTCTGTCTCAATATTTTCATCTCGTCTTTGTCTCCACTCTGCTCAGAGTCAGATACTTCACCCAGCATTTTTCGTACTACACTGCAACCTTAAATCTTGCGATGTTTCTTTTGATATTGTGTGGCGAAGAGCGAACATATGATCAGTTAAATTAAAGCGTAATTAGTATTTTAGCACTAGCAACCAGCTGATTTTAAGATAAGGTTTGAGTTTCAATAAATCTTTATTACCATAATATTAGATTATATCGAAGGTGAACGAAAAGCAGTAACTATTTCTAAGTGTGAAGGTATGATAATATGGTTTAATTAAAGTTGCTTGAATATTCATCAAGACGTATAGTAATTATTAATAAAATACATACTTGGTTTTATTCAAGTGTCTTTGAAATTACATCCGCATAAAAAAATACAGACTTCAGTATACATATTACAAAATAGTAACTGCTCTCCCATTTCTGACACAACTAAACTAACAACAAATTAACAAAAATAAACAAGTCACATACTAAACTAGTTAACTTATTAATCACCAATAATTTGTGTATCAATAGTAAAAAACTGCCAAGCCACTATATACAGCCCGCCCGAGTGAGTGCAATGTTGCACAATTGTAATAAATATCCTTATA
>JAQFYC010001557.1:0-32916 GCA_034694165.1 Tomocerus mixtus | reverse complement strand
CTGATATTTAATTAAGGATCCCACACAGTAAAGGCGAGTTAATCAGGAAAGGACAGGAGCAGTTGTAAACTTCCGTCCGTTTACAGTTCACACTTTAACTTGCAGAATAGTTTGTCACTGTCAGTCAGTCAGTCAGTGTTTCTTTTTCGTTAATAAGCATGCATAAATGAATGTAAAGTAAAACATTACATTCCAATCCAGATAGTTATGCATGCATATCTTATAATTTAAACTACAAATATAATTGCCTTTACTGCAACTAAACTCGTGTAGATTGTAAAATCTCCACAAGATTAAACAAAATCCTCTTGTTAGTTAGTAAATAAGACAAATACACACGCGATTTGATTTAGCTGTAGTAATTTCCTTCAATTCTGGTCTAGCTTGCTTTTGCTAAGACAAACCTAGATAAGCAAATGAATGGAATGAATGAATGATAATAGAGTTTACTAGGTGCACAAATGTCATGCAACATTTTAAATGAAAAAATGCCGTAAATTGCCCTTTCAGGAAGAGTTACTCCAAAACTGGACTTGCTACAGCGAATTTAGTCCCACAGTTTCTCACATTACCTTCTCTTAATTAGTGGTGATCACCGCAACACAAATGCTGAGTGCTTATGTATATTCATGTAAGGTAGCTATGTGACCAGCGCAGCGTGTGCAGTATATATATTGTATTATTATAAGGCTATCCCATTCATATGCATTTGCTTATTGTGGCATGCATTTATTTACTTATTGCAATTACCTGCAAAAGTTGTGTATTCTTGTATAACGTGTCGTGTGCGTAAATACATATGAAGCATATTTCTTGCTATTGTATTACTATTATGCGTTAGTTACACAATATCTACATATCTATATCTGCATGCAGGTACATGCAGAACTGCCTGTAGATTTATGGAAAACATTCCTTAGGATTAATATCAGCAAAACAAATGTAATTAGAGAGTATGAGTACCTTAGTTGCATTGCCAGTTGTTTAGTTGTATATAATATGCAGTTATACTTAATAATATCAGTTTCTATTAACTGTGGACATGATAACATGCGACCACACATTGTAGAAACACATCAGCCTTCCCCACGATTAATCACGTATCTGTCAGTTACTCAATTATTAAATCAAGCATGCTTCTTTATCTTAGAAATTATTTGTCATAATATGCAGAAGTGCGCAAGTAATAAAGTAATCTAATTCCTTTATATGTATAATAAACGCAGAGCTGTTTTTAAGTAACTGCCAGAGTTAGGTAGATACGACTTGTCCTTGGCTAGTAGTAATAATAGCAACATAAGTAACTATAAATAAAAATATATTTAGCTCCAAAAGTTTCCTATTATTAGTATAGTATTATCTTCTTAAACTATTACTGTAAGGTCGATTAATTAATCCAATTACTAATATGTATGCAATTATGCAACAGATAGGAAGTTGTCTAAAAAAGCTCAACATAGAAACGGAAGGACTTTATAACTTAAAAAATCTAACTTAATTACATCATGTATGAATGAACTAAGCATTAGTGGGAGTTAACTAATATTATTACCGAAATCTTCTCAGGCACAGCATCGTAATTAAAATCCCAAACAGCAAGCGTAAATTTTTCGCTCCAAAAAGTTTATTGAACGAATCTACTTTTTATGTATTTGCAATATAATGTACAGATTAAAGATAAACATACTGAATCTTAAGGGATGACTTCGGCACCTATAAAATCAGCAGTAGGTTAACATCTTTGCCCTTTTGTAAACAGATAGAACAGAAATACAAAATTCCAATCATTTCTTTTATTAGACCGTTGCGGAGCTTTCTTTGTTGCAAAGTCACGCAAGTATGATATGAAAATGAATTAGCTCAGCCCTTCAAGTTGCATTCTTACCGTTTCATCTTGCCCATCGCCCATCATATTGATAACTTAATTGCAGGCATACTTTAACTGAAGGCGATAGCATCAAGGATTCATTAGCACGTACGCCTATCTCGTTATGGCCAACACAAATAAAGATGTAAATAAATATTGTTGCAATTATGCAATTGGATTAGGGTCATATTTATATTTTTGCTATTGTTTATGTGCTTTGTTATGCAACATTATAAATTGTACCTAATAACTCTTATCGTTAGTAGTCTTAGTAGTACAATTGATTGTCAGCACAGAAACTATTTTTACTGCACATAATATCATACAATAATGGTATAACGAGAAATTCCTAGCATGATACCAATTAGGAAATAATAGAAGCTACATATTTGGCAAAAATATTTTAAAATGCAAACGAATCTTTTCCGCTGTAATTAATCATTCCAAGCACCGAACTTTGCTAAGTAAATTAAATACCGACTACCGACTGTGTAAAATGAACTTGCGTAACCGGTGAGCCTTTTACATGCATAAACAATCAAAAGAGTTTGGACGGATAAATAATTATCAAGTATTTTATATGGATGGACATTTCTATGCGTGCAATTACCTGGTATTGTAGACTATAACAATACCATAGCGGAAGGTTTTCTTTTCTGAATCGAATAATGAAATTTTTTTAACGACTGACCCTAATTAGCCGCCACAAGTATGTATAAAGGTCAATCCCATCACACTATCTCCTTAAATTGTGATTTACTTATGCATTAGAACCGTTCATTTACGTGTTTTACATACAATAGTTGTAATGAAAAATCATTAAGCAAACTTGCAGAATTATTGACATTTACACACAAGCTAATGCTTAAACCTTGTCTAAGATAGAAGGATGTATTGTAATGGTAGCCAAAATTATAACATTTTATTTTAATTATTATCATACTCATCTTATGAGAAATGACAAGACAATTGTTCGTTTCATATACTAATAATACAGTATCATTGCAACAGCATTAGACAGAGTGACTGAACTTGACCAAAGGATATTTCTAGTATTAATTGTCGTAGTTAACACTAACAGTGTTAAGTATTTGTGTAGACACAGTATTGTGTATTTAGAAGTAATAATCAATTTAGCCATTGAGCAAGTTCACTCATAAACTGCCTTTAGTAATCTTTAAACCTTAAGCCCTGAAAATTATTTGCTATTTTACTGTTAATGTTGTATTTGCTTTAAGTACACCAGCACAGAAGAATAATTGTATTCATTTACAGTTCTCATGACCTTTATGTGGATCAAATGTATATTGAGTTATATAATTGTGAATAATTATGTAGGTATTCTTAATTCTTATAATAAGCCTTCCTTGAGTCGGGTCAATAATGCGATTATGTATATGATGCAACGTATCATCATCTACAATTTACAACCATTACATCAAGGGCTGCCTATATTTCCCTGTCTTGATTTGTATTTTCGTGAGCCTAATTAATTAGTTTACCACTGCCCCTGCACTACGTACTGTCAATCGTTGGTAAGTTCGAAATGTATAATTAATGCAACAGTAAATCAACCATAAATACAATACCTAAACCAACAATAGAGTAAATATAGTAGTGAATACATATGTGCTATTGTATTGTTCATAGTCCAAGCAATGGGAGTTACTAAAACTATTCATACAATTTAAATTGTATGTATAATATCATGTACTATATTATAAAGTCCAGATAGCGCTATTGCAATTTAATTAGATATAGTACAGCCTATTACGGATAAAATGCACTTAAATCTACATATAATATTGTATATACCATATAGCTTACATTGCAAAATGAGTGTATTACTTGTAATTCTCACATTTTTCGGGCGACCGCTGCCTATGTTCGAATAATAAATACGTATATACATATATCGCAAAATGCAAATATCAAAATTTGACAACAGAAATCACTTCTTAATATGTCCTGTGAAAAAATGGACATTTTGACAATGATTGGCGTAATGGTCACATCATTGAGGGGAAAGACATATTATCCTGGTTGTTAAAATGCTTTGTGGGCGTAGTTCGCATTATAATATAGGTATGAATGACATTTCTTCAGCATTTACAAAATATTGAAGGTAATTTGCTGCTTATTGGCAGTGATTAACTCTAGGGACTAGGGACCACGCCTTGTCACTATTTATTGCTATCCTATCGCTACTTTGTATTCCAAAGAAGATGCTGTTTTATGTGGATTTATTACAAATAGCATTTGGTTCTTATGTAGTAAAATCATCATACATCATTAGCATGTTTAACTAATTGTATCATTGCAATTGTATGTGGTACAAATATGCTAAAATAATTTATTATGGTTATAACATAACTCCAGGAAAATGGCAATAACAGTCCTATATACTTCATTTTTCTTTACCTACCTATTGTAGTTGGGTAACTTCACAACCGCAGCCCCACAAAAAGCTAGTGGCTAGAGGAAACTAGCATTACGTTTTTCAGGGCCAATTCTGGAGAAGTGTATTAATGCAAATATATTACAATGCCATTACTATAATCTCCGCATAATATTCATTTTGACCATTATTCATTGCACTATTGGTATGCATATACGCACACAGACATATTTTATCATACTAAACAAAGCAATGTATAAGTGTTCCATTATTGCAAATTATATCACCACAAAGCTAAGGATTTTACCTTGTACGAATCTGATGTATGAAAAACATCTCTCTCGGGGTTGAACTATGTAAAACAGGGCTGAATACATAAAATATACCCAAAGAATAAGGTGATATGATTTTATGATACAGTAGTTGCAGATTTATTATTTAGGTACTCACAGAAAAACAATAATTGCACAACGATGTAAGCTTCCCGCAACTCAAGTACATTACATTGTACAATTTTAGTTAAACTAAAGCAAGAGTATAGTGGAAGCATCACCCGCAATTACGTTTTAATGTACCTACGTCAAATAAGGTAGCAAAGTTTACCAAAGCAAAAAAGATGCACTCTGAATCACTAACCTGTACCGTCTTTGTGCAATAAGATCCTTGATATTCAAGTCATTTTTGTCATAAATTAATTGTAAGGAAATGTGTTATACAATATATTAAATCATTCCGATAGTGACGAAACACTTGTTTTAACAAGTACAAACAGCAATACCTACACTATGACATACTAAATAATTTTAATGGCAGAAATAGGGAAACCCTACTGCACAGTACAAAGTACAAGTAGTACATACAATGCCAAAGTCAAAGAAGTCATTGTTATTAGCCTACGCAAGCAGAAGTTAAATAGAAGAGCTATAAGGTCCTTAAATCTGTAGATACATCTATTGTTCGGTATTAAGTTAAGCAGCTATTGGAAATATACCTATAGAACTAGGTGCACTTTATGTTGCAAAAATATAAATTTCGTTTGCATGATTACATATCGACATTACCTTTCAGTTGAATATCCTATTACTACTTTAGCGTATGAAGTACGAACATATCAGCCAGAAATTTAGCGTAAAAGTGCAAGTTTCGGTCGCGTAGCAAGTATGCGTCAAAAAATGAAGTTTAGCCGTAAGACCATTATGTACTTTAGTTTAACTATTCACCCTTGAAAAGACTTAAATTTGTTTTTTTGTGGCTCCACTACAGCAAAAACTTGTAACATAGTAGAAACTTCAGCTTTATGCATTCAGCAATGGTACTGCATTCACGCAGTACGTATAGGAACATTTTTTCTGTACACATCCCAATTAACAAAGTGTCCTTAGTCACTGAATGCTCCTTTGTCTGTGTCCCTTTGTTAGACAAAGTAATCTAAACCAAATCTTGTTAGATTTTTGACGACATACGAAGTAACTTTTAGTAGTTACATTAACTATAACGCTAAATACGATTTGACAAGTAGATATTTACTTTCTACTATTGAATAGTTGCCTTTGCAATAGATTTATTTCTGTGCTTATAATGCCACCTTATTGTTTTAGTACCTATCTGTTCTGTAACTATCTACTTGGTCACTTATATATTATCTCTTTAGAATTTGTGCCCATTATAAAAAATCAATGGAAAACTTTTAAAGTTTCCAGGTTGTAGAATTTGCGAAAGAATGGGGGAAAGCCAATGAAGATTATACTATGCATATTCAAAGTTTCAATTAAATGGGAGTAGACTTTACTATAATTTGGTTAAATGATTTGGTAAGAACTGTCTGCTTTGGTTACTAATAAAAATCTGAATATGTTGTAGGCACATAATATTAAAAGGCAGAATGCCCCAAAGTACAGCTAGGTAGGTATTTACATCCGGTATCTTACTTTTATCATTCTTACAGATTTGCAATCAAGGTTATCAGTAAAAGAATATGAAATTGTCGAAGGACAACTTTTGGATGCTCTAAATTATAAATAAGCTCAATTGATACACAATTTATGCTTTAGTATAGATTTTATTAAAACTCGGAAAAAAACTTTCAATTACTAATAATAGTCACTAGCCAGTTAGTTAATAAGGAACTATTCCCTATAGGCCTATAGGCGAAATACTATAACACGCAAATCAAATAAGTATTCGACTTTTGGAAATAATCTTATTTCAAATATGACTATGGGAGGTGTCACTAGAATTTCACTAGTGTTCACACATTGTAGAAGTTCCTTTCTTTCTACATTGCGATACTAATCGGATACTGTGAGAATGAACAATGTGACCAGCTATTAGTATTTACGATATCCGGTATAAATCTGTAAACATGTTTACGAATCTGTGCAATATGAATGTGGAATTCACGCATATAAATTACCATGATACTATCTATTAGTTTTTGTAATGGATTTTAATTTTTCTCACCTACACCCTTTTGTATCAGTGTTTATTTACGACCACTTTTACTACTATGCTGGAAAATTATCAACATCATAAAGTTGAAAGTGTTGCTCGACGATATAAGGTAGTAATATAGTGATTTGCCTATAAAAAATAGTTCCCACGCCTGTGTCCCCAGTAAATAGGTTTGTGTTTGTTAATTACTTTTATAATCTACTTGAGATTTACCAAGCATGCATGAATTAGCAAAATAATCGATTCTTGTGCTAAATCACATTACATGTTATTAAATATCTTCACGTGTATGTACTAAATAGTTAAAGCACATGATACCGCATACCTATTGATAATTAATTTTTTGAATTATTCTCCCCTACTGCAGTAACATTAGGTTTACTATTTAATACTTGGTATTCACACTTAAACTACCTCCTTGCGTATAAGCATTTATCTATTGAAATTTTTCAAGGGAATGACACACTGTTTTATTTGTTCCAGTCTGAATAAACAAAGAGGGTCTTAAATGGCTTTCAAACAGTTCTATTATGGAACTCGGCGTATTTGCATTTTTGTATTTGTATCTGTAGTCTGTAGTGGCAGTCCTGGCAGTAGTGAGATGCAGCAGATTTGCTATGTCGCAACAATTAACTAACAATGAGCTAGAAAGGGAATTCATCTCTTTCATCTAAGGGAGAGAATCAAGATGCAATTGAAATTGAAAATGACAGCATCAACATTGCAAATTGCAAAGCGAAGTATACACGTTACAATAATAAGAGATACTAATTCCTTTGATGTATGTCGTACTTGTCGCATGTAGGAAAGTTCACTGAAAAAACATTTACGCTCGTATGTATGTTTATGTACGCTGAAGAAGGTATTGTAATAAAAATAGGCTAAATGGTTAATGAGGGCAGGTGCAAATACAAAATGATGATACTGCAGTTTCTGCATGCATGTCCAATTAAAAATATGTGGCAATCGTCTCAGTCAAATGCTCATGTCAATTTTATTTAAAGGAATTGTTAAACATTGATCTTACTACGACTACGGTGGAAACTTTCGAAATAAATAATCACTTTGTTCCATGACTTTCGAAAACTGAACTTACTTTTTTGTCTGCGTGGTCTTAAAACGTATTTTTTAAATTTTTCAGAAACTACAACTTATTCCTGGGACTGATGCGTATAACAAGTGGAAGGACATTCCCGTGCCAATTATGATACGATTCTATTTGTTCAATGTTACAAATCCATTTGAGTTTCAAGAAGGAGGAATTGCTAGCCTGCAAGAGATTGGACCATTTACTTACGAGTAGGAAACAAATTGATGGCTATGTTTTTAAATGAATTAAACTAATTAATTAGCCCACACGCGGTATTTATTTTGATCTAATCTAATTTATGCAGCATAAATGAATAATTGTATGATTTCAGAGAAAAACGCATAAAATCTATTTCTGCAATCGACAATGAAAAAGACACGATAACCTACAAGCAAAAAATAATCTACACCTTCAGGCCTGATCTTTCTAATGGAACAGAAAGTGATCGACTTGTCATTATCAACGTACCCTTCGTGGTAAGCTAAAACAAAATAACAATGTCTTTACACACTGCAAACTATGTATTTAAATATTTAGTCCTTCCATGAAAGGTAAAACAGCTTATTTTCCTTTAGGAATAAAATCTTAGATCAATTTATTTACAATTAAAAATATAGATAAATAAATTATCTGTAAATGGTTTGAGGGAATATTCATGGTAGGTCATATTATTAAAGAATGTAAGAGACCCTTGTAGTTTACCTAACTTTTATTTAAGATAATATTATGTTTACCAAAAAGTTTGCTTATAATATCATGAACATTTGTCCGCCAATGCTTTCATGATTCTTTCTTCCTATAACTGTTGCAGACGCTTCATGTGTAGTTAAAAGGCATTAATTAAATTAACTAAGGTTAACTTATAAGAATACGTCCTTTAATATCGAAAGCATCAAGTGCATTTTATGCTTAACCCTAACCCACTGCCGATCCAAGATCTAACCATAAGCAATTACATTGAAGCAGTAGAAAATTATCTAAAACTAAATATTAAATTAAATGAAATATAGATTTGTTTAAGTATTGCAACTTTTCGTCAAGCTAATTTATGCAGGCACTTACCATTTTGTTAAGACTGGCTTTTTTTACCATCCCAGAAGATCAAAGTTAGGTATTTGTAATTATTTTTTTATTCAATGCAAAATTGTCATTAGATAATATTATAAAGTAACGGCAAGGATCACATAACAGGATAAATGTAATGTAGGAATAATCAAACTCAATTTCCTTGTGCTACTTACATAAAAGTATAAAGGATATACCGATTCACTGCATGTGTATAAGATAATAGCAGTGCAATGCAACAAAGCAGAGACATTAGGCAGGTGATTGATTTAATATTACAGTCATCCCATTGGCAAGATTCAACTTTTGACTGTGAATGTACTCTTCATTGAGAATATGTAATAATACCTGCATCTGCAACCTGAACCTCCTACTTCATTTGTAAACTATATAAATATAAATACTACACCATTTCCCTATACCTAACATAACATACCCCCAACAAAGCAATATAAGAACGTGCGTGACTCGCTATTGCACTACTGACTACCTGTTATACATTTAAATGCATTCATTATCATTTAAATGCAAAACTTATGTAGATATTCTGCACTTAACTATCAAATAGATCTTTAGCGTTATAAAAATGAAAGTCTTTGATGGCAAGGTGGATGTTACTTAAAAGTGAATTATATGATTTAAACAACATATTGAGACTGTCAACTGTTGTGACTATGTACATATATGGTTCAGTAAATATGTAGTAGTAGTATAATACTTCATAATTACTTTTGCACTAGTTAACTTGTATAACAAACTGCAGCCATTATATAATCGTATGCAATTGCCCTTGATCTAGTGCATAAATGTCATAATATAAAATTATGGTTTTAAATACAAACTGCCTTTTTGTTTAACATTGCCAGTTGACTTAAATAAACATGGACCACTTAAGTATATGATAAGTACGGTTGACGGTTATTTATTACCTATGTATCATTTCCCGATACGTTCTTTTTTAAACTGCTACGCAGTTATATTTCCTAACTTAACTAGTACACATCAGTTAGCTTTGTCACTATTATATTTATTTAGTATTTCCCTGTTTAATAAATCTGCATAAATTCCTTATGGTAATTAGGCTTTGTTCACTATGTACTCTTTTAATTTACATACACATGCATGATGTAACTATATGAAACCAGCTCCAAACTTCCCATACTAATATCATCAAGGTGCCTTGAATATTATCGTAACATTTTTAAAGATTTGCACAAAACATCGATGCAGTGAAACGGAACGGGCATGCTTGTGTATTTATGTTATAATAGGTAATAATACATTAGACTAGAAAGGGTTCTTATAGTTTTGCAATTATTTAAAAATTATATGTACGTAAACATGCACTGATCTGTTTTTTAATGTATTATTTGAGCGAATGAAAAATGTAACAAATGCTGTGTATTTAAACAAGCACACTCCTCACTGTACCGACTTGTTGCGTTATTACTGCATCATGTTTATTCCCTTAGCGTTCCATGATTACTATGATTATTGTTATCAAATCCTGTGTGTATTGACAATTGCTAACTAATTGCTTTTGTTTTTTAAAGTTAAATACTAATTTCTAGTCTTCAGGTTAAAGTATGTTTGCAATTAATTGTTTATTTGAGCAGGTATAGCATGTAATTATTAACCATGTAAGTATATTACATAATATAAAACTTATACCAATTTAGTTCTTATATTATTAATTTACCTTGGTATGCCAGACAATAGCAATACCGTTAGAACCAACTCGCTTTAGTCATCAAAATAAATAAGTAATTAGAATAAAACACAAATTCAAGTAGGTACATATGTATTTAACGTCTAATTTTTAGCAGTGATCTTGTGCTACCTTTGATAGGACAAATTATATAGGTATCCATTAAACGAAATTGAGCCTTTTGTATTAAAACTTGTATAGCACATTTGCTACCAGATATGAATATGTAAGAGTACTTACTCTAATTAATGTGCTTATTTTATTTGTATTCCTTCATTGATTATAGACATTGTCCAAACTAACTTCGGATATGACAAACCTGTCGTTTGCACAAAATATTGCTGACAGAAATATGCGGCAGAGAGGGGAGCGTCTGTTTACTTTCCATACGGTCAAGGAGTACCTGTTTGATGGTTACAATGTTCAGCAGTACTTGAATTTTTTGAGTAATCCTGCACTGGCTTTGATTGGCAAGGTTAAAATCCCTACGTCAATAGAAACAGGAAAATTCGGGTTCTACTATCAAGTAAGTTCAAATGCATGGATTAAAATTTTTAAGGTCTTGTAGTCTTTATGGCAGAATAATTGAAACACAAGCTGTTAATTTTCCTTAAAATCTTAGTCTATTATGCAATGATACTTATGATTTATGAGATTTGCTGTAATTGTGTGAATTACAATTAAAATGACCTCCATTGTGCAATTATTATGACGCAACTAATTTTGCACTTTTTATTTTATAGAAAAATGATACAGACGATGGGGAATACGAGGTACGCACTGGGAAAAAGAATCCACTTGACTTTGGTAAAATCGTAAGCTGGAATGGTAAAACAAAATTAGATTATTATCATGGCGAGTGCAATTTAATAAACGGGACGGATGGATCCATTGCTCCGTAAGTATTTATCTACATAACCTACCATTATTTCCTTACGATACTCTATAAAATACCTGATGAAACTATCTAAAATGTTTTATAAGCATTTATTAAAGTATGAGCTGAATTTTATTTATTTTTAGACCTTTCTTAACGAAGAAATCCAGAGTCAGATTTTATTCAACTGATATTTGCAGGTTTACATTTACATCAGCTACTACAATATTGAACAAACTAAATAAATCCTTACTTTTAGCAGATCTTGCAAATAAATATTTTTTAATTCATTTGATGAATGCCATGCTATGCACTTTAGATCAATCTATGTCGTTTTCCGAGAAGAAGTGATGGTGAATGGAGTTAGGGCCTATAGATTCAAGATGCCTAAGTCCAAACCAATTTGGGATCATCACGATTTCTGTTTCTGCCCAACTGGTCCAAATAATATGTGCTTTCAGGAAGGTGTTTTAAGCATGGCCCCTTGCAGAGATGGTATATTTTATTTCTACACGATATATTATCTATTAATTTTACCTTTTTACTTATCTTCAAAAATATCTATGATAAATTGTATTTGTGTAAGAAATGTGTAATTTAAATTTTTGCAATCTAACACTATGGACAGTTTCCTCTACGTTCTTGGTTAACTCAACATAATTTAATGTCTTTTGCATTGGCAGTTAAATATTTTGTTAAGTTGTGGTTGTAATTTTGATTGATGTTTATCTAGATGCACCGATAGCTTTTTCAGGAGCTCACTTCCTCGACTCGTGGGAAAATTACCTTACCGGAGTAAAAGGACTCGCACCAATACCTGAGAAACATGAAACCTTCTTAGATATTGAACCGGTACTAATGATTAATGTCATTATTATACACACTTTGGAACTTTTGCTAATGTGCCATTCTTAATGTAATGTTACCTATGAATCACACGAACATCATATCAGCAGTGACATGAATTTTACTATCTGAGAATATTTTCATTATCTCACTTGCGCTATCTAATGTTTTGACAAGAGATGTAATAATATTTCTAATTTGCATTGTCTACTGTATTATACATATAAAATACTCGAAACCCATGAATTATTTCGTTTGTCATAACATCAGCAATGCAAATGTTAGTTTCAGTATACTTATGTGTGTATTAAGTAAAATACAGTTAATTATACTCTTCAGGTTAAAGCTAATTGGTTCATTAAATCTTTCGCGAACCTAGCTACTGTCTTTACTGGCTGTAATCGTCTATATGATTATATTTACAGTTAACAATGTTTGCAATTTAGCATGCTCTATTCTTTTAGTATTAGCACTACAATACTGTAATTGTAATATTATATTTGATTTACAATATTCATGATGATTTCTTTGAATTTTTTGACAGAAAACTGGTTTGGTACTCCGTGCAACAAAAAGAGTCCAATTCAATGTAATGGTTACACCCAATCAAAATATGCCTTCTTTTGCAAATGTACGCCCAACTTTGTTTCCTTTCTTGTGGGCCGAGGAGGTAAAAACGTCATTATTATATTATTTATTTATATACTATTTTGAAAAGTTACTTCTTCCTTCGTTTATGCATAAACCGTAATAAATATTTGTTAATAATTTCCCATAATTATTAGTGTTATTAGTAATAAGCTTCCCTATATTTTTGTGAAACTGGATCACTAAATTGCTCTATAATATGTATGTAGTCGGCGATAGCGACTGAAGAATTAATTGAACAAGTGAAGCAAGAATTATTTGCACCAATTGAAATGGCAAACAAGGCATCCATCGGAGGACTAGTTTCTTGCGCTGGACTAATTCTGTTGGGATTCTTGGGGATTATATTCCTCGGATCACCGAAAAGACCAAATTCTGTTCATTCTGAAAATTCAAACTCCTTCCACGTTGATCGCGGCTTCCGAAATTCATCTCGAAGTCACACAAGTGCCAGTAACATTTCCGTTGGAGGTGTTAGCCAACTCAGTTCGCTCAGTAGTACCAACGCTCCAAAAAGTATTACCAGTGTGATTTCTGTATCGAGTCGGGCTACAATGACCAGCTCAGATAAACAGACAATGACAGACAGTGTCTTTATTATAGACGAAGATATGACACAGAAAATGCAAGACAAGGATAAACTTACGAAACTCTAAATTTATTTCGCTAAAAATAGTTTGGGTTCACGTACAGTTTGCCTTAAATTATAATATTATATCTACTGTGTGTATATATACATGATTTTTTTTGTTGTTGCTTAGTTTGTAGAGGAGGAAATTAGTGTCAAATTGTAGTAAAATTTATTGGAGATGGATATGAATGATTCTTAATAAATACAAATGTATGTGCATAATAGTAAGTAGTGAATTAACTCCTAGTATAAGTTAATGTTGATGCCATAGTTAATGTGTGACTGTAATTGTTGCGTTATAGTTAAATCAGTGAAAAATTACATACCTAGCCATTTATCTATTACTAAGAAGCGTTTTTGCAGTACTTAAGAACTTTCAGGTCAGGATTTGTAGTCCTCTACTAGGTTGTAGTATTTAATGACTTGATAAATGAATAATTTACATGATATACAGATGTAAACACTCAAATGTAGTCCACTGTATACCAATACCAATATGATATGAAGTAATGATAAAGTGTTTTTGAAACTGTGTATGTACGATTACAAATATACAAATACCTAAGCAATTTAGAGGGGTTACTTCTAGTTATTTTATAATCATTAATCAATAAGAATGTCACATTACATCCGTGCTCCTGCTAAATGAAAGAGGATTCAAAGGGTATTGTGATAGGTATCGTAAAAAATATTAGAATAGTATGTACGTTTATGCCTTGATTTATGACAAAATGTTTTGAGTTATGTATTGTATATTGTATTGTACCTAATCGTCGTAAGTACTATTGGGCGTAATTAATAATAATAATAATTAAGTGAAATTAAGTCATGTAGAGACAATTTTAGCAGTTTTGTTATAGTTTTAGTTGGCGAAGTAATAAATAATAATAAAGAATCTGTTCAAAAAATCTAACTCAACGTACACTGCTTATGTGCCATTACATTATTCTCATTTCTGTTTGCCAATATATGAATTAGTTTTTGCTGATTTATTAAATATCACATTTATTGAACCTTTTACCTAATAGTTTGTATGCACTCATATTTATGGGCATGAATAAGATAACATTGATGAATTTAAATTTAAGCACAACCAGATATAGTACTCATCAGAAACGGTATAGTGATTAAGCGGTATAAGATTTAAAAGAAATTCCTTGAAAAGAATTTACCAGATGTTAGATATAAGAATCATAATCGTTAAATTTTATACTAAACTTGCACAACTCCCCGGTAGGTATAAACACTCGGTCCCAAATGTAACATCTATACACCTCGGTTGAAATAATATCCAAAAACATTGTCCCTTGTAATGATGGCGAAGGCCCCCCGAAAAGGGTAGCCACTTTACTTGAGAAATTCCTATCCAAAGGACGCAATTGAAAATCTAGCATTTGAAGGACTCTATCCTGTGTTCGCTAAGTTTGCTTTATCTTGCATTGCATCCTATAGTGTGAATCAGGCATGAATGAAGAGTCCTCATACGAAAAATCTTTTTGAAAGATTTGCAATCAGATCCATTCTCAGGATTCTTAGATTCCTTGTTCGTTATGACAAGAGTGCCCAAGTGTTTTTGTATCGCAAGCATATTATTTAAATCTTCGGTGGTAGCTATAACCGCATACCACAATGAGATGGCCTTTAGACCTGCTGGAAGCAATTTAGCATTTTTCACATTTGGTTCCAATGGACTGTATAAATTGAATCTTGAAGATATTGGTGTATTTTTCAAATAACCTTCTTCCAAGTGTTTGCATTCTTCTATCCCAGAGAAATCAAATTCGTTCACTAAATCCAATACAATTTGGAATCGTTTCAAGGATTTCCTAGAATTTCTTAGGAACTCGCAGTTTTTGAGGATTTTGTATTTCGTACTAACCAAAATACGTAAAGTAATTAAATGACATAAATTTTCCATGAATAAAAGCCAAAAGTCCCAATGATAATCAGGAGGAATATGTATGGTCAGATTAATTAGTATGGAAATTTTCCCAAGAGCTCCAAGTTTTTCTCGAAGGGAGAGTATCATTTTAATTTTTCGGTCCACCGTATCTCCATCTCCGTGAATTCTCATTTAAATAGTAGGCTAACACTGCATCCCAGTTATCTTGTTCTAGATTTGGCTCAGTAGTAGAGTTGCTCGGTGGACTTATTCCACAGCTTAAATCCTTGAGTGTTTCATTATGCGCTTGAATAAAATCAACTATGCTCCGCGAGAAATAGAAATATTATATTTCGGTAAAATCTTTGATTTCATTCAGGTCCAAGACCATTCTTTCTAATGCCTCGCTTCTAATGCATTTTACAAGTCGCATCAGATTTAAAAGATTGTAATTTGTCATGTTACCTCTGCCATTATGAAAAGTCACTTTCAACTTTTTCAACAAAAATATCTTCTCTCTTGCTTAGAAGAGACAACCAGTTTGACCTCTCATTTGGTTTTATTCTAACTTCATTTAGGTTGTTCTCTCTTAAGAGAAGGGAAACAAAGTCCCCTTGAAACTCACAATCTGCGTAGAAATGCAAGTGTTCGATATTGAGGCCATTTGATAACACATCAAAGACAAATTGGGCGTGAGTTGTTCCAGCGAAGATATCTTTCGTAAGAAGTGGGGCAGAAAGAATATATTATTATCATTAATGGTATATTTCTGCGAAAAGTATTTCTTTATTCTATTATTTGCTTCGATTTGTCCTAAAATATTAAGTTCATCTTGTTATTGGGTTGACGAAAAACTAATGACATTCAAATCAGTACACCAAGTTAAGCTTTAGATAATTGTAATTCCTGTATACTCAACATATTGCTTGAACTGGCCCATGAGATGCACATCCGACTTAAAAATTCGAGCTGTTTCGTTGTGTATTGACGGAATGGGTGTTCTATCAAATGAATTTTTATACCAACATAACCATCGATAAGCTTTTTAAGCTGTGAACATGTCAGTCGGAGATTTAAGGAACTTTCGTTATCCAATTTGTCCCCAACTTTCTCAAGGACCTATACAAATTGCAGTAAGATAAGCAAAAGTTGTATTTTTGTATCAAATAAACTATCAATCAAAGAAATATTTATCTACCTCAAAAGGGAGTTGAATTAGACTTGGGTTCATTTTCTTTCAGCAGTAACCATAAAGGGTTCATGCGACAGAATGATGAGGAAATATACTCTGAATAAATACTTATCTTCGGAAATACGCTTAGAATTTCCCAAATCCGTTTTTATTTCTCATCCCGGGTAAATACACTACTGGGATTAGCCTACAACTAATAAGAGAGAAATCAAAGTATTCGTTTACTGCTTGATTTAACTTGATTATCAGTTACTAAAAATTACTATAGTTTCAACTGGGGCCATGGACAAAATTAATTTGGAATCGGAAAAATTCTATATAGCTGCACCTGGCATCCCCAATTCAAATACAGTAATTATTATTCAGTAATTTGAGCAGTTAGTATATGCAATATTTAGTAGTACATGTACTGCAATTCTTGCTTATTTCCCAGTTAAATTACTGCAGTGAAAAAAGATGAAATTAACTTCACATAAATGTTTGTTTTTAGAGTACCTAATTACTATAGTATACTTACTGTGATGGCTAAAACAGCAACAATTGAATCCATTCATTTAGAAATCATTTATTTACTACTATACTTAATATGCTTTTTGCTCACTTAATATATCAAGATATATTAGCTATATTAAGATATAAGGGAAAGTGAAATACAATTTCCTCTTATCCCACTAAAAAATGAAGCAAATTGTCTGTTTTTATGTCAGACAGGAAATCTTCAAAGCATGAATTAAATATTATATTCATTTGAAACATGCAAGAACATAATTAAACAAAAGAAATGAATGAAATTATTCGCGGATCTGCTATGCAGTTCAGCATATCCTGCATCAAAAGCAGTGTAACTAATTTAAGGATGGGTTTAAGCTAACTGCTTGCATTTAATACCCTTGTCAAATCTTAATGCATGAGTCAAGAAACTATATTTTGTGCATCTAAGGAAAACTACTAATAGTATTTAGCAATTTTCTTGTGATCTTAATTTTGAATTATTGATGCACAAAAAGTTAAGTTAAATACGTATACTTAATTAAAACGTTTTCATGGGGAAATACTTTAGGCAAACGCAGGGTAAAGTGTAATATTTAAATAATCAAATATGGATGCACAGTAAGCTTACTGTACATCCATATTTAATGTACCTGTAAGTACCACACTTGTTAATTATAAATAAATTAAGATATTAGAAATATTGGTTGTAAAAAGGGCATGATTGTTAATTTGCTCCAAAACTGAACTGAATGGATTTGCTCTTCAACCGTGAAAAAGGAGATGAGGCAAAATTAAAGCTTAAAACTGAAATTCAACACTCATTCCTTAACTCATTATTATTATCCTTTCTTTGGATTCTCTCGATTTCTTTTCTGGCAATTTGGATCGTTAAATTTAATACTAGTTGGCCTTACCTGGATACATACACACATGCATACAGTCATCCATGCATATGTATTTATATGCTGCCCAAAGACATTCTAAATATATAAGAGCAAACATAAGTTCATACAGGTACAACTTAAATATAATAGCAATTTAAAATTCGTAAAGCTTGTTATAATACTATACACATTACAATAAAGAAATTTAGGTATGTTTATCAAAGAACAGCTTGGTACGAGTATGCGATGAGGTTTTCAAGTAAAAACGCAGTGCGAAACCAAAAGGCTAGTTTGTAAACTTCTGGTGTAAAAGTACCTACGTATTTATCCGTTCTGTGTGTATAAATCTATTATTTCGCTTAAAATCAGAAGAAAATTCCAAAATTTTGTATGGTTCCTATTGGTTTATAAAAAAGTGATGTATATTCATGCTTAACAGACTTACTGCAATGTATTACAAAGAGAATGCATATGTATTGATAATGATAAATGTCAATGTGAGTAGCAGTCAGTATGTGTACTATATTTACTTTAAGTATAATATGTGCCTATGTTTGTCGTTGTGCTCTATTCAAGATAAAATATCTGCCTGCGTGACTCATTCCAATATCCTACCTTAAAAGATTTAGTTATTTAGAGATTTGATTCCCATTTGTCACACAAGAAGAGATTTAGCTTAACTCACTTACAATAGGATAAGTATAGTTGAATTAATGTTATTATTTTACTCAGGTACCTACGTAAAGTCCTGCCTTCTGTCCTACTATGATAAAAAGGTTTCAAAGCATACTTGGGGTTAGTGACAATGTATACATTTCGATAGTGCAATTTGGCAGGGGTTGTTCTGAGGAGTTATATTATTCAAAGGGGATCTATGTATTAATTTATGTACACACGGGGATATTTTAGCATATTACTATATGTGGGTATATGTAATAATGGTAGGAAAGTACAGTCAATTGGATTGGCAACTGCATTAGAGACAGTGAGCTTAACGGGTAGATATTGTTATAGGGATTCTCCGCTGGTTTTGATATATTAGATTAGGATGAGTCCGTGTTAATTGAGAAGAAAGCGTGAGAAATTCTAGTCTGTATATTTATCGCCACAATGCTACATATAAATAAAATACTATATAGCTCACTATTCGCCTGCTATTTGTAAATACAGATTTTTGGTATATACGTATGTAGTATAAACGTATGTAGTTTGATTTATTTAAGGCAAATTCTTATTCTGTAGGCACATTGTTTGGGGATAGAATGTAAAAATCATGTACGTGTAGGTACGTAGTACTTACTTACTTTACCTACCTGTATTTGGAAATACAATGTAGGAATCTTTGATATTAAGGTTGTATTGCAAATTGTCCCTAGCGTCTATCTGCTCTGTTGTATTGTGTGTACACAATAAATAAAGCAATGTGTCAGGCAGTGCGGTACCTGCAGTCACTTTACTTAAGGTGAATTGTCATACGAAATCTTTCTTGACTTGAGTTAAGGATAGTTATGTTAACTTGCCATTATTGAAGGAGCTCCCTCACAAAATCTCATTGTCAATATAAAGACCAGGAGTCACCTTGGGCACACTCACTTCGAATTTCTCTCAAGCAGCAAAGGCAAGCCAGCGAAGAAAATCCCAAAAGATTAAACCCAACCGTAACAAAATTTTGGCCAAATTCCCTTTTCAATATTCTTCCTTGGATTTTGTGAAAAGTGAAGATTAAAACTTACTTGTATCTGTTCTGTGAATTTTTATACATCAAATCATAATGTTGGGGAGTAGTTTTTAGACGTTTTTGGAAAACATCCCAATTTTCTACTCTTAAGGAGTTTGTGTGAAGAAATAGTCAAAATTTCCTTGGTATCATCATGTACTTGAGGAAGGTAAGAAAAGAAGTTTTATTTTTTATTCATTTCTGAAAATTCCATTGCTTTCATTTTAAAGTTTATCTCAAGAATATGGAACACTAAAATTTATATTCCATGCTTACTGAATCTTAAGGAGGAATAGCTTACACCTCATATGTATAATTAAGTTCCTGTATTGCTCAAATGCTCATTAACTAGGATTTGTTTTGCTCTAAATTGGTCAACAGGGGAGCTAGCGAGTTTTAAAAAGGTTTCCGTGTTTTGCGTTCGTTTTTCCATTGTTTTGCTTTATTTATTGTAGTAACAATTCATCAACTCTTTTACATAGGGAGCTGTTTACTCTGTGCTGTAAATTGTGTTTATCGCGAATAAAACCGCAAACTTTAATCCTGCATAGCATGGGACGTAACATTTAAGTAGGTATTTAATACATCCATACATATACATACGAAAAAGGTACACCAAGCACCCAAAACAAATCTAACAAAGGAAATACAAGCCAAGCAGAGCCAGCATCTACAAATTATGTACGTATTATTCTCCCAAAACCCTAAACTCGTTGCTAGCAATTTATTTTTCAAGCTTTGATGTAGTAAAAAGGATGATCAATCAGTAACCATTACATTGTACACAAAAGAAGTAACCAACCATCAAGACTTTGTACTAGATAGGATCCCATAGTCATAGTCACGATGATACAACCACAGAATGTGCAGCAGAACAGGACAAAGGTGTTATTATTTTATAAAATAGAAGGCAAAAGTACAGCAAATAGAATTTCATAGGTGACCAGAGGCGAGAGCATCACATCATACATACCATAAATATTTGACAATACAATAATGTCAGAAAATGTTTTATGTGTAGCATCTCTATAATTTACACAGTTGTATAGTTTCTTCACTTAAGAATTCAAAGGAACCTAAAAATTCATGTGTAGTTAATTCTTTATTAGCTAATTCTGACAGTCTCGGTCTCCTCACTGGAGCATTTCTTCCGCAAAACCCATTGTAATCCTAATATGTGTAAAGCATCATATTTATCAACTAAATACCTCAGAGATATTCTCCATATTGTCTCAAGTACCTAATGCTATTGCACATTGATCTCATTGCACATCTAGGAAACAATAACAATGCCTATTTTTCATAGTTGCGCACTTAGGCTCTTTACCAGACTTTTAGGCACTTAATGTTGTATAGTCACTGCAATAAGTTATGGTTAAAATTCCGGCATTTTAGACCCCACCACAAAAATGTGTGTAAATGTACTAGAAATCTATTGTAATTGTAAGTCATACACATGTGTACGTAGAAGTAGAAACAAGGATGAATTATGTGTACATTCTATTGTATTAATACATAATGTAAAGTATTTATGATTTATGGTGGCACGCATTGATGAAACCAACAAGGTTTTGAAATACGTAAGTATTGTTACATAGTTTGGTATTAAAAATAGAAAAAAAGAAGTCCTGTCCTTCCGTGCTCGGTTAGTTGGTCTGCTGTTGTGGGAAGAAATTAAACCGCGTAGTTGATCACCAAAATGGTGCAAAAAATGTAGGAGACTCAGATAATAGCCGCAGATTAACCATTTAACAGTTAGGTTAACTATAGTTAGCATTATATTACATCATAATACAATATATTACAAAAGTTGCATTCTCTATGGAACATTTTCCGCGTGTTTCCTCATAATTTTCTTGGTTTATGGTCAAATAATATTACAATACAGGTAGTTATCATTTAAATAGCATTGGTATCACAATAAAATTTAGTAAAGCGACCTTCTGCCAAGATTTGTCTGATTGCATCATTGTGTGTAATATGTTTGTGCCATGGCAAGCCACCTAAATGCTAAATGACTGGCATCACTAGATACCATTAACTTTAAAAAGCTACTGATAAATGACACTTGCTTGAGCACAAGGTAGCATTATCATAATTTCATGTCTACTCTTGTATAAAGTAGAAATGTAGCAAGTAGGCATCGAATTTTTTAGTGTGCTTAAGTGGGGTTCGGATTGGCGAGTCAAGAACACATACACTGATGCAGATATTTTCAGTTACAGCAATTTCAGAGCTAACGATGCCTCACTCATTCTGTTTTTGACATTTTTCTCAATGGAAAAATAAACCTTGCTTTGTTACTGCTATATTTAAGAATTTAAAATATGACCTATAAAAAAGTGTTGCAATTTGGGTTGCATACTGTAATCGAAAAGTAGAGAAATCGAAATATGTATTATTGGGCACAAATGCGTACATACGATTATGTTATTCCCATTTTGTAGTGACTTATCATTTGTTCCCTGAAGTCACAAAAGCTGTAAGATAATTTTTATCAAAGTAAATGACAGGGAGTTAAAGAAAATAAACAATGACTAGTGAAAAATTCAGTAGCAGTATCTATGTAGTTAATACAGGCAATAGCTTATACTTTTACAGTTACGAAGAATTAAAAGTAAACCGGAGATTCGAATTACGGAGAAAATTTCATTCGTCAGATCAGAATCGTAAATCGTATAAACGTGGGTGTCCGTGCGTACCTGCCTAGTGCCTGTCTATGCGCTTTAGCTCCCTTTCTCTTTAGAATTAAAAATACTGATTGCATTTACATTGTACACATTGCATATTTATATTTAAATGTATTGAGAATGAAAAACAAATTCTGCATCTCTAAACAAATCAAGTGAGAAATGAATCAGCATTTTTGATGCAATTTCACTACAACTACTCTACTGTGTGAAATTTGGAATACAAAGAAAATTGCACAGATACCTCTAGATTTAGAGTTGCAACAAAAACAAAGTCCGCAACCGGAAGACACCCTAAAATCAATTAAAGTCATGCTTAATTTAGCGCACAAACTAGGCAATTTTATCTGCCAGTTTTTCAAGGACTTATGATTTCAATAGGTTAGTTTTTTATTGTGTAATAAAGTCAACCCCCTGTCATTAGCTATGCGTAAGGCCACATTATAAATGCAAAGAAACTGGGAAATAAGTATGCATACTAATATAAGTTTGTATCTGTATAGCTAAATAGATCCTACAACTGGAGACCACTATCCTTATTATATTTTACTACGTTAGTAAATAGTGGATATGTAGGTAGACATTATACATGTATTATGACGGGAATGCCATGTACCTGGGATTGCTGTTTTTAGTAGTAATTTGGCAAGCCTAGCCATGCATAATGCAGCAAGAATGATTTTTAAGCATTTCATGAGTCGGACCGCAATTATATTTCCCTAATTCTTTTAAAAATGTGTTCAATTGGCCGTAGTTTTGAGGTATAACCTAACCAAACATTAGTGGCATAAATTATAATAATGTTCACCTTAACTAAGGATAAGCAGTCATCTCAAGTTATAGTGGCAAAGATGAGCTAAGAAGTTCCCAGCATAAATCATTGAATAAGTACTTATCTGTAGGAAGGTTAACTCTGTAGAATTGCTCATTTGCCATTATCCAATTGAAATACTACTTAAAAATGAAAATGACAGCAATAATATGTATTAAAAATAATAATCTGCATCTATTAGTGCAGGTAGCACAGTTATCAAAGTTATCAATGCTTATAAGTGCCAAATAAATACTTGAGTAGTGTTAAGAGCATAGTATTATCTTATTTATAGAGTTCATCATTACCATAAGAATTGCACAGGAATGCAATGAGAATTTTTTGGCCCATTTGTATTGAAGTGTGACGAAGTGAAACCAATCGGCACCATGCGATCTGTTCAGTTCAGTACAAACGAGACCTATTGCACATAATGAAAGGGTTATGAGCTTCTGTAGATTACAAACAGTATTGAATGTTGCGTTAATTCAACCCTTCTGCTATATTCCATTTCTACATCACACAGAACGCTATTTAAATTTTCTAATTTCAACTTAAAACAGTAGAGGATACGCATGATTTGCTTTCTTACCAATACTTCATAAGAGATAATTGCTCCCTTACCCCACACTAAATTTATTGTACTCACCACATACTTATACAGTTTATACAGAGCAAAGAGGTTATTACTTGTACATTAAATCGATGAACAAATAACAGATACCTACTCAAGTTTCACATTATTATACCAATTGTGATGATGTAAACATAAAATTACACTCCTAAATCTACAGAAGGGATCAAACAATATATATTCTATCCTAAAAACTGTAGTTTAGTATAGGCAAGCTTTAAATCATGTCACTTACCACGTACCTAATATAAAAACAGCTATTGGAATTTGTGACATAGTAAAGTACCTATTAGTATATAGGGTATTGTGTTTTCCCAAAGACGACAATTAAGTGAACCACAGCATCCTTTATTGCTTTTTTGTCGCATGAATTGCTAGTGTTCAACAGAGACAGTTCTACCCTATTCATAGTATAACTTTGTACCACATAATCATCAATTGGCCACACTTCGATTTCAATTTCTGTCACTCATTCCAATTTCCTTTTAAGAATTTTTATATTTAATTCGTTTGACCTGTCCTAGCATTTAAAACATAAGTTGGCCAAAAGCTATGTAGGTACATACGGCAAAAAATTATTGATGAAACTGTACTAAATACATCGACTAAATATCAATATAATAGTTATCAATAAACTATAATCTCATCTGGGGATCAAAGAATGAACGTAGCCTAGTAGTTTTTCTAATATGCAGGAGCTAGATATTATTATATTGTATGTACAATGATTTAGTAAAAGTGGTTTGTTGGAAATCGTTAAAGACAGTAGGTTAGCAATGATAAATAGAATATAGTACAAGAAAACCGCTGGCATGGGAAAATTATTTGTAGTTTTAGGCACGTATGGGAATATTTTTTATACCAATAACACATCCTATATTATTCATGATTTTATACGATTTAACGAGTTTTTGTAAACAAATATCTCTAAAAATATGTTTCCTATGTAGTATCAATATTCTCTGATTTATACACATTTATTCACAACATGGTTAACTATGAATGAGCGAATACAATCGTAACTGAATTAGAAAACGAAAGGAATTTTTCAAGCGTTTAAAATTTGAAGGATGGGCTTTGCTTTAATACACTCTTGCCTTGTGCTGACTTGTCTTGCTTAAGGACGATATAATTTGCTCCATCCATCATAACATCGCTTATATTTCCATTTGATTTCATTTGCTAACTAATGGGCCTTTAAATAGGTCAGGAAATCAAAAGTTACGATGTTGTTGTTATACCTTTTCCTTAATAATGAAATAAGAAACTCTTGCTTTGACAATAAATTAAGACATCAATTTAGCGTCTGTATTCTTTAGTATGACAAAATATTGTACATAATGCAGATTTTCATATGATTTTCATACATGTCATGTCAGCCCACACAATCTCAAAAATACTTTCTTGTGGTGGGATGTAGTATGTATGTTAGTGCTTTGTTGCTCAAATAATAGGAGAAAAATGCTACCTACCTATTACTCGATGAGCGAAAATTTTAAATTGCCATAAGTTTTACAGAGTTGAATAAGTTATTGCCTTGAATTATATTAGCTAAATTTAATTTAATGTGGAAATATGCTACAAATTATTGGTATAAGTGGTTAAATAACTTAATGTCCACTATTATAGTTTCATCCACACATTTATAGAATGTTTTCTTATGTATAGCAGTATAGAAGTACTACTCCCTCACTTAAATTTAACCAACCACTCTATTAGTAAGACAAAGGTAAAAAAACGATTTATCTTGTCAACTGCTCAATTTATCGATACCACACCTTCAACAGATTTCTATTCATAGTAAAATGGAAGCAAGTGAGAGTTTCTGTCATTTCGTACTATAATCTTTGAATTAAGGAGCAAAACACGTAAAAGTTAAAAATGAAATTTAAATCTTAATTCCATTGGAATTAGAAAGTGAGAGTTTGTGGTTCTCTTTTCTTGGTCTCGGTTCATTGACTAAATTGTAACGAGATAATTTACCATAATTCTCAACACTTTTAAAAAGAAATCACTGAAAATAATTCTCAAAACCTTAAGGTCAGTGGCACATATGGTAAAGCGTACCAAATCTGGTTCTGCACAAGATTACTTCGCATGAAATGCAAAGGTATCTTTGTAGGTAATACTGTATTCTAAAAATATAGATACTTTAGTTTGAGTTATTCTGCAAAACAACTTTTACTTTTAACAACTCAATTTTTTAGACATGATACAGTTATAGGCAACCATTAATTGGTACCACATCAAAATATTTTCTGGGGTACTCAACCTCAAATTCAAATTATAGGCTACGATTTCCTGCCTTTTATTGGGTTGCCAATTTTCGAGTACATGGTGATAAGTGTAATATGTATTGTATTAAATAAGTCTTTAATTAAATTTTCAGATATGGTTCCTTCCGCTACTATTAGCGGTCTCCATTGAGTCATCCCCTTCCCCCCAGCCTCCTTACAATTATCAATCAACAGCCAGAACAGTTCCCGCAGTAGTACCCCAAGTAGTCTACACCGCAGACAGAATTAGAAATGAACCTCAACAAGATCGGCTTCGTGATAGCGATTTATTCCCCTCAACCGCAACAACGGGGACAGCCCGCACAACCCACGGGGGAGCTGACGACAATTCAGAGGAACCAGAAAATACTGGATTCGTTGAACCAATAGACTTCGGTTCTTTTCTCTCGGGGGTTGGAAACCACGATGACAAACAAAATTTGGCTTCTGGAAGTAGCAACCCTTTTGTTACTGCAGAATCCAAAGATGCATTTGCTGGATTTTTCAATAGCAATAACAAAGATGCTTTTGTAGAGCCGAATTTTGGATCTATTTCCACTGCTTCTTCTAATCAAGTACGCTTCTAATGATAAAGTTCTTTTCATTATATATCGTAGCATTAAAATAAATAATTGTGGTAAATCCCTATTAATGAAATACCACTAAAGATGAAAATGTTTCTAGAATTCTCAAAAACATGATGAAGATGAAGTAGGCTTTGTGGACCCTAATGTGCAATTTAGAAGTTTGTTCGATTCTACACAGACTGGAAATGGTTTCAGACCTCAAGACTTTTTGAACTCAAAAGTTTGCAAACGGCTTAATTCTAATCAATCTTTTAATTTCAGAGTTTTTATTTCCATGATTTGAAATGTTTACCTCTTTTCAGGATGACTCTACCGGAGTGGACCCTTCTAAAGGATCCCAAACTAGAGCCTTCCCATCTTTCACTTACAGTGGGCGACAAAACAACGATGATGGCTATGTAGCATCCTCAGATCCTAAATACAGATCTAGCTACAGACAAGTAGGAGCTCAAGATTATGACGATTCTAGAGAACAGAGACCATCAAGGGATCCTTATGATGACAGAAATTATTATAATGGAGAACGAGACAGGTCTCCTCCACCACCACAAAACCCAAGGTACAATCAAGGTCCTCCACCACAGGCATCTCCACAGAGAGCTCAAGCTACAGCTCATACTCCTAAGGTTGCTTCTAAAACTTCCGACTCCAATGGTAGCCCCAGATGTAAAAAGGTGCACAAAAATACTATTAGTATATAAATGTCTTCTATAACATATTACATGAATATAAGTACGAGGGGTACGCAAAATGTTCAGAGCCCGATAGAAGTTAATAAAATGCCAACTTTTGTAAATATTTAAGGTTGAGAAGCAAGTAGACACCAGCGACGACTATCAATCATACACTGATCCCGAGCCAGACTACGATCCCGCAACGTACGGATCCAGATACAAGCGTCAGGCCCGTGGAGGCAATCGCAATGGAGGTGGAAAGAAACCTATGACATGTTACGTATGCGAAGATGAACAAGGACGCTATGCCGAGCGTTGTTCTTACGATTCAAAGGCCGATCCTGGCAAAAAAGGGAATTATTACCACTCTACCTCATCATCGTACAATGACCAAGGAAGGCGCCCACAAGGGTAAACTTATCTTGTATTTGCCAACACAGTAACCAACACATTGTGGACGACCCTCGTAAATATAAACGAATGCACCGCACACATGTATACTACTTATAAATGACATAATAGGTAGTTTTATTTGTAGAATCTCTTTTTATTCCACAAGTTACTAATTAACAATACTAACGAAACCACTAACATTTAACAAATGAAATCACCGACGGAATTAACAGTTTTCAACAAGGTAATACCTTACCGAACTATTGCTATAACTTGCTAACAAACTAACACACATTCAATATAACTCCAGCTTTAGCTTTAGTTGCATCACGTTTAAGCTAAAGCTTCCCCTTCCATGCATGTAACACTTATGAAATAAAGAATGAATAAATAAAACAATTTGACTATTACTGTTTGACTAACTGGTCCGTTATTTTTGACATGACTTTACCGAAGAAACATTACGTATACAAGCGACAAAAAATACGACAAAAATATGTAGTCTTTGCACAATCTTTACTTTACGATGACTTTGGATAAATATTTTCTTACTTCCACACTTCAAAACGCAATCTCAATTTTGTACTGACACTTGTCTTCAAAACAAGACTGTTAATGGTTGGAATTACTGGTTGATTTGATGAGTCAGCATTAGTTTCCGTAAAACTTCATGAATATTTACAGAGGACGAGAGCGTCCAAGACGTAATCCATCTTTAAAGGCAGCAGCATCAGCAACTTTAGCAACGACAGTGCCTACAGTCTCAACAACAACACAGGAAGGACCTTTAGAGGAACCCAAGAGACTTGAAAAGAGACAGAGCGATCGTTACGCTCCAAACCATGGACATAATCGGGATAGCGGACGGGGAAGAAACGACAATGATGGGTTCAGAGGATTCGATGTCCCTAACAGCGGAGGTCACAGACTTGGTTCTCAGCCTGGCAACAGGAACGAAGGATTTGATGATGATGTTGAAAGAGACGAATATGGAGCGCCTAGGGAGGCAGGAAGTAGCGGCAGGGGTAGAAGCAATAACAATAGGGCTAGAGAAGATGATTTCGGAACCGGGGATTTTGGGAATTCTCCGAGTGCAAGAGAAAGCGCTGGAGATTTTGACGCTCCCCAGGGTAGAGATAATGGCGGAGGTCCATCTGCTTTAGAAACGGAATACGGTAACGGTAGACCCGATAATAGACGCCAGGATGAAAATTACGGATTTGTCGACCCTCTTAGACAAGGATCTTCTCGTGGCGGTGGAGGTGGAGGAAGAAACACAGAATTTGATTTTGGTCCTCCTAGTGACTTCGGACGCGACACATCAGCTTCCAACACTAATAACCAAGGGTTCAACTTTGATTTCACCATACCAAGAGAATTTGATCCAGATGTTCAGCTCCGAACTTCCAACAGCCATCCCAGTCCAAATTTACAAAGTAGTCCAATAAACAGCGGTGGGGGCGGCGGCGGTAACAATTTCGGAAATTTTGATTCTGGGTATGATGATTACGTAAAGAAGTATTTCCCAGGAGCTTTCGAAATTGGATCATCAACACCATCTTCATCCCCTTCCTCGTCATCTTTCAGACCCAGCCGTAAATATCCCTAATTTTTAATATATATGCATATTAAGATACGAAAAATTCTTAAAAATATTTTTGGAATAAAGAATTTTAAACAATTATTTACATTTATCTCATTTTACAGATGGGCCACCTTCTCACAGCCCTCCCAGCCATCGTGTACCCGATAGGGAACACACTCAACAGTCCAACCAGTATTCTCCTGCACCATATTTTCAACATGAAGGAAATGGTGAACATCTTGAGAAACTCGTCGGCGCCTTCAGCTCACGGGACAGAAACGGGTGCGAAAAAATAGTAAAGGGAGACATGACCTGTTACGTATGTAGCGACCCCAGAGGGATGAAAAAAGAAGAATGCATGTACGCATCAAATGACCCCAGAAATAAACAAATGGCCTACCACGAAGTCACAGAATACTCCTCACTGCCCCCAGCAAGTATTCTCCCCAGACCCGAGCTGGCCAGTGCTGCCTCTTCTCCTCTTGTTTCCAGCACACCACCTTCCTCTGCTGGATCTTCTTTCTCTCATTCTCATTCTAGCTTATCACCCTCCCCGTCTACCTCATCTTCCCATTCTCACATCACAAAAGAATCAAGAATTATTGAAACTAAAGTTAAAAAATCTCCAGTTGATTATGATTTTGATTATTAAGAATTTTTAAAGATATATTATATTATACTCACCAAATATGTACTATAAGTAGAATAAGTATAGCCTTATAAAAGGGTATGGTTTCGCATGATGAACCACTGAATAATGTGTATATGTAAGTAATATGTTGTATTTTATGAATTAATTTTAATTATACTTTTGTAAGTATGTATCTACATTTGTATAGCCTACAGGTACAGATATTTAACATTATACAGTTTATTTCATGCGTACCATACAAAACAAAAAATAAAAAACGTTTTCTCCATAAATACTCAATAAAAATATATTGTGATATACTGGAAAATCATGCATAATTCCTTTTAAATAATAATCATATTCATACTAATTAAAATTAGGTACTATGTAGCTAGAAGCTATAGGGATATCTAGGCCAGGCAAATTGGAAGTCCCAATTCACATTTATATTATGTACAACAAAATAGACAAATATTAATGAAGGTGTACTATACATACTATATCACACATCTATGTAATTTAGTTCGTAGTAGGTATCTATGAACGATAAATATTTAGATCATCAGGATACCTACTAGCAATATCTTTCTCTCCGGAGGTAACAGGTAAGTTATTACACTATCATATAATAGTTAACGAATAATAATGAAACAGTGTAAAATTACTAAACAATACCATATTGTATATTTTATAGGTATTAGGTAGGTAACATAATATGAATTTATGTGTCTGTGACTACTTATGAAGAAGGAGTTATAGTTCCATTGTTAAATGTTAAAAATACGGTGCCAACTTCAATCTTTCTCACACGAAAACACGGAATCACGGCTTGTACCATTTCTGAAACAAAAGATCATCATCAACATTATTTTAGAACAATCATTCCTCAAGCTTAACTAAAATCAGACACGTATCTGCTTATGAAGTCGGTCTGCTTACTTTGACGCATGTAGTAAACTACTACTCTGCTCTATTTAAGTATTGAAAGTATATATATAGAAACTATATAGTTATAATAGAAAGTTTGACAAATTGACCTGGAGGCTCACACTCACTTGCTATTCGAGGATAGTTGAGCCAGAGCCATTTGATGAACTCTGGATGAAGTATGAGAATAATGGGAAATACTGCCTCTGGAATACTGAAAGCGATCTCTAAAACAACTCCGTACCACGTGAAATATAAACCTTTTATTTGTAGAACCAGCAAAATGACACGGATGACCCAAATTGATCCTGTCATTAGGAATAGCTTGGTGAACAGTCGAAACCTGAGCCAAAATACATCAAATAATAATTTTCAGGTTTATAGCAGCAAATACAGTAATATATGTGAATTATATTCTACGTACATATTTTTTATAACGTAGAAGTTCTTCGAAAGAAGAAATTCGTGAATGTCAATGTTTCAGATTATTAATTGCAGTTAATTAGATCAGTGTACTGTAGGTATGACTTAATGAATTAATTGAAAGATATAAGCCAAAGTTAAAGCACTTACGATTCAAGATTATCTTTATTAGTCTTATGAAGAACAGCGCTGGTTTCATTTCTCAATCCCATAATTCTGTAAGTTGTGCGAAGAAATAGTGTGAGATTTAGTAATATCATCCCAATTACAGGACCAGAGTAATATGGCAGAGTTTCGTAATTATAGAGTGCACATTGAACTTGCTTCTTTGGGTCTTCACAAGGATTTTTCCTTCCCATGAAATAAGACAGAGTGACTACAACCGCTGGAAAACTTGTGCAAAAGATCAAATAGAATAGGAAACGTTTCGGACTGGTTTTCTTGGGGCTTGCTCGTCTAAATGAAATAAATTGAATAAATAATGCACGCACATTATACTTACTAATTTACTGTCAACTATGTTCTATTTATTTAATAAGAAATTCCCTTTAGTTTGTAATTTATTCTTACCGAAAAGTTCTCCACAAGCTGAAATTAATTGAAGTCATCCAACAAAGAGTTGAGAAATAAATGAACTTCATGAAGAAATCCACGACTCTACATCCTTCGGATTTTTTCTCTAGGACTAGAACTACTGAAGTTATGTTGACCAAAAACATGGAAATCAAATAGGCAGTCAATGTCCATCCGTGAACATTTTTTTGAACAAATAGGAAATTAACAACTGCTGCGACAAGCAGAAGGGGGCATGTTGACAACCATACCGCAGCCAGACTTATTGACTTTGATCGATTAGAGTTCTGCAAATCGACAAATATTTGTCATCGTATTACTTTACATCATAGCCTCATTAAGTTTAATTAACCATGTTCACTATAGATATATGAATACAGATACAATTTCCGACTGAAGTCTCTACTCTCTTTACACAATATCGTTTAGTAATGACAAACAGTTTAATTGGTTTATGTAATATTAATGAACTGCAAAAATTCATGAAACTTGAAGAAAAGCAGCTATATAATATACTAATTGTACTTTGCAAAATATTTTGATACCATCAAAAGTGTCTTCATATGAAGAATTTTGTTCCTCATTAGCCAAGGCATTTGAAGAACCGTGATATAAATTCATCCAAAGTTTGTCAAACAAATAAATTAGTATGATGATATTATGTATTCAGTATATCATGTATAATAGTATCCTATATAATATATCATAATTAATGAGATATGAATTTCTTAATCGTAATAATTATATACGTAATAAAGTTCAAAACACAAGCATATCACATTTAGAAATTATATGTTACCTCTTGGCTAACGCTAACATTGTCTCAAAATTCGTGAAACTTGAAGAAAAGCAGCTATATAATATACTACTTTGCAATATATTTTGACACCATCAAAAGTGTCTTCATATGAAGAATTTTGTTCCTCATTAGCCAAGGCATTTGAAGAACCGTGATATAAATTCA